>PVLA01010103.1:0-67304 GCA_004027455.1 Hydrochoerus hydrochaeris | reverse complement strand
CCAGCCACCTACAACCAAAACAGATCTACACCCAGACATATAATAATCAAGATACCAGAAATTCAATATAAAAACAATACTAAAAGCTTTCAGAGAAAAGAAACAGATTACCTATAAAGGTAAGCCCATCAGGATCACGGCTGACTTCTTGACACAGACCATCAGATCAAGAAGAGCTTGGAGCGAAATATTCCAACCCCTGAAAGAAAATAACTTCCAGCCCAGATTGACATACCCTGCAAAACTGTCACTAGAAATTAATGGAGAAACAAGATGCTTCCATGACAAAGAGGAACTGGGGGAGCTTGTGACCACCAATCCAACCCTACTGAGAATAGTGAAGTACATTCTAGAGAGAGAAAAAAAAATACCAGGATTTTAGGAACAGTGGCAGAAAGGCCTCAATGAGTGGGGCAGGCAGTAGAATGAAGGAGAAAAGTAGACAAACAGGCAGAAAAATAGCATAGCAGAAATGAGGCAGAGAAAGATAACTAGAATCTCTAACATAGATGGCCTTGATACACTATATTGTTAATAGTGCACCAGGATTTAAAACCCACATTACTCACACTACTCTGCTTAGATGTATTATACTCTGTTCCAGTCATTCTACCTGTACTAGATTTGAGGGCACAGACAGTAATCCTGAAAATAACAGGATATAGTATGGTAATCATTATTAATTTCCTATTAAGTCAATCTAAAGCTCTGTAAAACCTACACTGTTTTACCATGACTGATTATAATCGAATCTGGTTTTTTGGATCACTGTTTTGTATTGATAGATTTTATTCAAAGCTGTGATGATTGATAGTATCAAGTCTGACAGTATAGGCAATTGCACTTAATATGACAAGATTCACTAGAATATCCACTCTGGTTTGATTATTACCTGCCTTTGAAGTTTTATACTGTCTACAATGTTTTATTTTTACTGTTATTTACTGCTATATTCAACTATACTGCTATATTCATTTATGCCTGATGATATAGGCAATTCTATTGAAGATAATAAGAAACAACACAGTAATCATTGTTGTAGATCACCTTGTACTGTGGTTTTATATGACTTTTTGGTTTCATGTTTTTATAGGAATTTGTTTTTTCTTACTAAGTTTTGTTCTTCCCTCTAATACAGAAAGAATAGAAATACATGTAGAGACTCATGTATGCATAGCTGTTTACACTCTCACTGTTTGACTATACTTTGCTTTAATTTTGTAACTTGAACAACTATTTCTAAGAGGACAATATGTAATTTATCAACTAGTGATTTCTTATTATCTTTTTTCTGAAATTCTGTATTATCTCTACCCTTTACATGCTTTTTTTTTCTCTTTAAATAAAAAAAAAAGATTATGTTTATCTCTGAAAACCCCTTACTTCCTTCTTTACTGGAATTGTAGTGAAATGCATTAGCTACAGACCGCTAGAAACAATGACTTTTGGTTTCTTGTGCAATACTGGGAGTACTCCCCATGAAGAAACATGGAGGAAGGGGTGGGAAAGTGTTTTTTTTTTTTTTTTTTTTCCTCTGTAGGGTTTGGACTTGCACTGGATAGTTACAAGGAAGCAACAGAGTAACAGAGTGTCAGCTCTGGGATAGTGTTTGAGATCTATAGTATGAACTAGTATTTATTTTGGAAAATAGTGGATGTGGGGTAGTAATTGGAAGAAAGCATCACTGAAAGGCATTGTATATTTTTAACAAGCTGTCCTTTTAAAATAATGTTTCGGGTCTGTTAAGAATATCACAGTGTATTCACAAATAGGAATAAACAGAACCTTAGTCATGGAATCTGTTGCTTGAAGCACCACTAATAAAGCTTTGCATCCAGGTTGGAAAGCAGGGTTGCTGCTTTGTTGTTTCAAATATCTCAGGCAAGAGGAGGAAGATCAGGGAAATGGTATCAGTCAAATTTCTTTCAGCCTATCAATAAGACAAAATGCTTCTTAACACTACTTTTAAGATTAATTAAATCAATTTTTACAAGTTAAATAATTTGTAGAGGAGAGTAGAACTGTTGAGACTATGGTGTAAATTAAGTCTAAAATGGTGTTAGTTAATTCATTCCTAGGGAATAGATAAAGGCTGTTTTAGAGTCCAACTACAGCACTGTTGAAATTATTTTTTTTCTGTGATCTTGAAAGCCAACTATAGGATTATAAGACACTAAAAGATATAGGAGGAAATTTGAGCATTATTTCTCTGCATATTTTTTTCTTGTGTCTGATACCACTATGTCCAGTCATCTAATGGCATCCTTGTCATTTTTAAGATTAAAGATTTTAAAACTGACATTTCTTCAAATAGAATGACTTTGGTCTAGCAATATCATTGAAATAATAACTACCACAGGGAAGAGAGATTATGAGTCAACAGAATGGTCATTAAGTTTTTCAGTAAAACATCCAGCTAGTAACTTGTTTGTAGTTCAGAATTGGCTAGTAGCTGTGTCAAAATGTTTTCAGTTTGTTATTCTCCTAAATCAAAATTCCGTCCCCTCTGCATGGTCAAGGCTTCAGCAGCCTTAGGTCATTTTCAAAGCTATAACTGTGATTGCTCCCTAGATCCTGATAGAATTTTTCTATCTTTTCTGCACAAATACACTTTCACATAGACAGAAGGTCACCTGGGGGATTTGATCAATGGTAGTCCCCAACACGGTATCCAAAACCCACCTGTATACATTAAGCCTGAAGGATAAGTTGAAATGCATTTCCTTGATATTGAGCTGTACATGGAGACAGTCTCAAATAATGGTTGCATGTGGCCAAACTAGTTACCCAGGTAAGTGGTGAACATGACTAGGAAGTACAGACATCACAGCCTAAGTAGGGAACAAAGGGATATTATCAATAGAATTCATAACCTACTCCCATTGTTGGATAAATTGCAGCAAGTCTAGGATATGGGAAACTAATAGAGAACCAACCTTAAATATAGAAAACTATCTTTTCCTAATGTTTGAACTGAAGTGATGTTAAAGTATATGGTATATGAAAGGTTTGCTGAAATCTGTGACTTTCTTATCTAGAGAAATTAACAAGAAACTAAAGTAAATACTGCCTAGTATAAACAAATGTTATACTGACTTACATTAGAATTTCATGTTGGGTATGTTCTGATTCATGATTTAACATGATTAAAGTTAAGTGTTTATGGATCACTAATTCTTGGCTGAATGTTTTGACTTCTAAGTGATAATGTGTATTCCCCAATTAAGATAAAGTTGTTTAAATCAACAGAAATCAAACCTGTCTCCTACTCACATAAACATGTACTCTGCCCACTGGCTCTTGGGTAAAAGGAGGCAAAGAATAACCCTCTGTTACTAGTTGTTTTAAGTCTCCATTATATAACAGGTTTCTAGGCAATAGAAAAGAACCAGGCATACTCTGTGGACTTAGAGAAGGGGCTGTACGCAGTGAATCATCTGAAGCTTAGGTCACACTCATCTTGTTCAAAGACTGCATGAAAACTAACCTTGTTTCTTCAGTCCTACATAGAAAAAAAAATACAGGAGGTGGTGTGCATTCTTGATCATTTTCAGGAGGTATTATTAAGAGATCTCCAGTTTTCAGTATCATCTACCCTGAGGAAAAGAATATTCAATGTGTGAGAATATTTTGCTCTGAGGTAATATTTTGAGGACAAAATGAGCAATAAATGCCACTCTTATTGTTCACATACCCAAGAAATACTTTCTTTGAGTTTATGGATGGTACTAAGAAAACTCAGGAGCAACAGGTCCATATTAGCCATATGTTATTTATGCATAGTCTCTTTTGGGCTGTGTAAAAGTTACATGGGTACAGCAAGAATGATTTGATACTCATAACCACATGGACAAATCAATATAAAAAGCTTTTAGAATATTTTGAGGTTCTCCTATTTACTTACATTTGGATATACTGTATATCACATCTGTTCTGTGATTGAACAGTTTATAACTATTTTTGTGATAGCATTTTTTGCTAAAAATTAAAAACAGTAACAGGGAATACACACACAAAAGCAGTAGTAGTAGCTCTGAATGCTTGGACTCTGCATGAAATGTTGCAGATTTTCTATTCAAGTTATAAGAATTTGTAAGTCAAGGCAATTTAAATGTACCCTCTGCAACATGTGTGGGGGTGGAGTAACTGGGGGTTAAACCCAGGGCCTTTGCATTCAGCTACACCCCAGCTCTTTTTTTACTTTTTAAATTCTGAGGCAGGGTCTCACTAAAGTGCCTGGACTGGCCTCAAACTTGCAATCCTGAGTGCTGGTATTACAGGCATGCCATTTTGATTATTTGACTTAGTACACACCAAGTTACCATAGGTTTTTATAGAGTCTGCCAAAAAAAATGTATACATATTTCAGGAAAAGAAAAATAGTACCTTTTTTCAACACATGGTGTTACCCTCATATGAGAGACCCAAGAGGATGTCATATATCACAGAAAATCCACTGAAAATCCATGTGCAGCAATCTCAATGACCACGGTTACCCAAGCAGAAGTTTGCTGTATTAATAAATGTCTAGAGCCTAATGACCACCACTTTGAGCACCTCTTGAAATTGTAGAGGCCAAAGATAAATTGTATTAATCTCATAGTGTCTTAATAGATTTACAAGTTTTTCTTTTCTGGAAGCATGTATACATTTTTTGGCAAACTGTATAATTAATAATGATCAATGACTTAATTTTTACATGTCCTATAAAAATTTTTGATTTTTGTTGTTACTGTTGCTTTGTTTAAATGAGGTAACTTTTTCTGGAATCTAACTAAACAAGTAGTTTCAATTTCAACCAGTAGATAGCAGAATAACATTAAGCTCTAGAAAGTGGCTAAGAGACCTAGAGGAACTGTGTATTGTAGAATATTAGTATATTTGGTTATTGAACCAAATTGTGGCTAGTGAGCACAACTCCAGCAGTTCTGTAGTATGTGCAATTATCCTTAATATATGTCTTTTATTTTAACCTCCAATCATTTAAATATATACCAAAAAATGGGATACTATAGGGCACACTAACAAAGTAAAAAATGGCCAAGTTATCACCAAAAGACCTAAACATTAAAAAAGATGAACATATCTGATTACATTAAATTGAACAGCACTAACCCAATTAAAATGCCATAAATGGAAGTACAAATTCTTCATAGGAAATAGAATGGTTAAAGCAAGTTAGAAACAAATGATCCACATGCAAGAAATACATATGCTCAATGAAGAAAAAATTACCAGTCATTTTTAAAATAAAAATAGAACTGCAGATTTCCTTTGAGGTAATCACTTAATGAAGTTCTGCTGGAAATGCATATTGAACATTCCTAAAAACATTTTCAAGAACCTAAAAAAGCTTACTCTATTCAGATTTTACTCAGAATGTATCTTAGGTGATACACATGAGCAAAAGCTTTATATACATGTATTAAACCTTGCTTTTAATGGTAAAAATTTGGCGTACTCAAATACAGTAAGTGAAACGTGGCACATTCATGAAATGAAATATTGTATAGACATGACACTTCCAAATAACCTACTGCAGATCAAGATGAAATTAAAGTCAAAACAACTGATAAAAGGATGCTAGCTTTCTTAGTAGTATCTACTAGCTACTGAATGTTTCTCTGTGTAAACTGTTAATAACATCTTCTCCTTATAACCCCAATTTAAACCATTATAAAAGACCTCAAGAAACCACATAGGAACACAAAATAAGTTTATCCCCCGGTCTTTCAGCAGTTAACAGTTGGTTGAGCTATTGATGGGACATTAATTTTTATTCTTTATGGTATTTATGAAGTTTTAAAATGTTCTGATGGAACATTTTTTGTTTCTATGAGAACAAAATTTTAATTACAAAGCAGAAAAATATGAACATTATCAAATACCTATGCTTTGCATGTAAACTACAAAGTGTCAAAGCGTACTGTTAGCCAATGTGGGAGGGGCGACATCTGCATTAGCCTATGTAAAAATAAAATGTTTTTCTTACTGCATATGCATTGGTAACTAGGGAAAAGCACTTTGTGTATTATTTTGTCATATCTGCAGATTTAAAAATTGAACAAAATGACAGTAGTCTGTCTTTGAAAATTGGATTTGTCACATTTTTATTATCTGATTTTAGCTCAGGGTTTGGGGTATTTGACAAAGGTATGATATATATATGTGTACATGTGTGTGTGCACTCAATATATATATTACACACACTGTTAACAGAAGTTATCTTTGCATATGGAATCATGGATAATTTATAATTTTACTCTATAATTGACATAACTAATTTTTATATCAGAAAAGCTAGCAAATGTTGCTTTTCAAAAACTTGTCAACATGCTTTGTGTTTGTATTTAAATATTTTTAGTCTGAATGTTCTTTAAACAATTGCAGCTTATGAAAATAAATCTCTTTCCAGTCATTTCAAAGCCCTTTAAAATTTCCATCTCTATAAGGACTTCTATGATTAATTAGTAGTATTAGCATAGCAGAGAGGTGTCAACTGCAGAAAACTGGAAAGATATGACAGGTGGTATATAAGGCTGTAGGCTGATGTAGATGGAGCAGTTAGCTTATATGGTTAAGTGACAATTACAAAGTAGTAGGGTCAAATGTAATAGAAAGCAAAAACTTTTTTTTTTCAATAAGAAAAGCTTGTACAAGACAGAAGACAAACAGGGCAGTATCATCTTGGCATGGAAGAATTAATTATCAATCAAAAAGTAATGCATCAAAATAAGCCATAATAAAATTATCCCCAAAACATCAAAATGCAAAAAGATGGACAAACCTGACTTCAAACTTAATTGAATGGTCCTGCATTTATAAAACTGTAATAGATTGGGGGAAAAAAAAAATCAAAGCAAGCAAACATCAGTTAAATTGTATTTATTATATAAACAGGCCCTATAACTTGATATGAATAACAGTGTAACTCCAGTAGGTATCACAAGGGCAAAGGATATGAACACTTGACCAAGGAGGAAACACAGCTACCTAAAATACACAAATGTTCAGTCTCATTAATAATTAAAATGGTTGGAATGCCATTTCTTGCTTATTCAATACACAAAGTTATTAGCAATTTCAACTTTTTCTATTTTCTAAATGTACTCAAATGTACTATTTTTAGTAATAAAAAACGGAATCATTAAAAAAACATAGAAAGTATGAAAATTTCTGCCAATGCAGAAATCATAAAAAGCATTAAAATGAATCAACACTTGTATGGGCAGTAAGGTTCAGATCCCTAGAAGCCAATTCCTTTTGCCTTTCAGTTCCTGAGTTTTATTATGGGATTGTGGATAAAGACAGAATTCCTGATTTACACTCTGACAGTCTCTCAGATAGAGGGATATGCATATACATACACTTTTTTTTTTCTTTATGCAGACAAATGCTCCATGAAAATATCTCTTCAAAACTGGTCATTACAGAAGACTCCTATAATTTCCATTTGCTAGTAAGGTCGCTATAAAATTTCCCCCATGAAATTCTCAACCAGTAGGTATGCCCTTGGTATTAAAGAAGCTGACGATTTACTTCTAAAGCTTTCTGTAGCTGGTTTCTGGCTTCTTAGGGAATCTGAAGTTGGTCCTGTCCTTGAGACATGGCTGAAAGGACATTTTTCTGATTTGATACAAAGAGCATGTATCTCTTGCTTGCTCAGATTAAGCCTTGAGGCAGATTGCTTAGCTCAGCATGTACATGGGCTGGAGCAGCACCAGGGCAATCAATCCCAAATACAAAATAATCACGTCAGGATGTTTAAATTCTGAGCTTGAACTTAAAATCCTATAGCTTTGTTCAGAATATTTGTCTTTTTCATATCATAAATGTTACTAAACAAAAAGGTCAAAAACTCACTGAGTATAAACAATTTTTGAAATTTGAACTTTGCTAATAATCTGTACAAAAACAATACTACAAAAAATGATTCTATAAAAAAATATACAAGCAGAAAAAAGTAATGTTAAACTTCATCTGAAGGAACAATTTAGACAAATGACAAATCTGGTTGTCCACTTATGTACTATAGCCCTTAGCTATCTCAACTCTATATGACTATAGAGACATTTATTTTCTGATACTCAATTTCTATTTAAACAGAAATAGCTGTTCTGTGGAAGAAAAAATTAAAAATTCTACTATAGTTGGAATGCTAATCATTTTTAAAACTTTACATATATTCATACACAGGTACATATGTGTGTGTGCATTTGTACTGTGTGTACATAGTTTTCCTTTATTTTTTTCCACTAGAGAATCTAAATCCTGACTCGGGTTTATACTGAGGGCAGCTACACAACCAAAATAGCTGACAGATATGTGTGAAACACTCTAGGAGGGAGGCAGCTAATAATACTTGACAATCTTTTATTTTTTCAGATTACAGCAGGAAGCCTCCTTTGATGCTTTTTAGTCAGATAAAAATTTTCAACTTTGAAATATAGACATAATTATACAGTCACCTACAATTTTGCTATGTAACACCACAAAGATATCTAAACATTTTTCTACATATCCTTTTTCATTAAAATAGCTGAATATGTTGAATACATTTTCACAATGCACTTGTTAACAATATGATAAATATACTAAGCCAAACAAGACAAATAACATGTTACCTTTTTGCATAATAACTGTATCAATCACAAGATACCACTGAAGGGAAGTATGAATTTATCCATGTCCTACTGTAAAGGTATTACACCTCAGACCTACGAATGATCTGAAGGTGCTGAAAGAGGTGATTCTCTAGAAGGTGAGCCAGGGTTTTCTTCAGGTGGAAAAACAGTGAGAGTACAAGCTCGAATGCCACCAAGTGACTCAGGAAGATCAAAAACTTTATGCCACTCGTCTTTTTCCGGGTCATACTTCTGGACAATTTCTACCATACAACGGTTATTCCATGAATATCCACCAACAACATAGATTTTGTTTTCAAAGACAGCAACTCCAACATCACTCTGACCTCTTAACATAGCAGCAATTGGTGTCCATTGGTCAAGGGTTGGTGAATAATATTCACAGCTTAGAACATCATCATAATCACTTGTTCCTCTGAAATGGTTGCCACCAATGACATAAAGCTTATCTCCAACTGTACACATGCAGTGTAGACCTCTGACTGTAGTCATTGGAGCCTTCTGTGTCCATTTGTCTGTATCTGGATCAAAACACATGAGCTCATTTTGGAAAGTGTCATGGGTAATTCCTCCAGAAATATACATTAAGCCTCCATACACTGTTCCAGCATGGCCATAGTGGGGTTCACTCATTTTTGCAACATAGCTCCACTCATTCATTCTTGGGTTGTAACATTCTACTGTGGCCAGTTCACCAGCTGCACTGCGCCCACCAACTGCATATAAATGTCCTTTGAGGGCACTCAAGTGGAAGAATGTGCGCTTTTCATTTAATGATGCTACCTGCATCCATTTATTATACCGAGGATCAAATCTGAAAACTGTATCAACAGCAGTTTTTCCTTTTGTATCATAGTTACTCTGACCACCAACTACATAAAGGAAGTTTCCAATGACAGCAATGCCATGCTGGTAACGAGGAGCATCCATAGGGGCTAAGGCTCTCCACTCTTGAGCTCTTTCATCATACATCCGTAATTCTTTACTAACAACCAGCTGCTGCCTCAAAACTCCTCCTAATGTAACCAAGTGAGTAGAATCAGATCGAATGGCAGTTCTGTCTGACTGCATCACTGGCTGCATATAAGGCATCATTTGATAATTGCTAGCTTCCAAAAGCAAATTCACACAGGTATTGTCTGTTCTCATGAAATCAACTGTCTGCACATAATTGATGAGGTCTTGTGGTGTCATCAGTGGAAATCGAATATTCTTCATTAATTTTGCAGCATAATCCATCCGAGGGTCTTCTAATCTCAGCCAACGGCAGGCAGCCTTGAAGAGTTCAAGTTCAGTACAGTGCTTAAGACTATTACTGGAAAGCACAAAGGCAAGCCGTTCAAAAGGAAGTTTTAGAAACTCCCCAGTACTCAATAAAGCAGGAAAGTTCTTCAGGATGAAATTATTAACATATTTATCTACTTCTATGAGATTATAGGTGTTAGCAATTCGTCCAACCTCAACACAGTTATCTAAAGAGACTCCTGATATAAGAAATACTTTGCAGAAGTCCAAAACAGGCAAAATTTGTAAAAAGCTGGCAGCTTCTAGTGTGTCCTGAAGATTGTCCATATTAAGAGACAGTTTTGCAGTATATATAAAATCAATTATTTTCTTCAGACCAACTTTGTTCACCCCATGAAGCTTAATGCACATTAAATCTTGTTCTTTCATTCCACCTGTGAACATAGCCTTGAAATAATCACTGGCAGACGCCATCATAGCTCGGTGAACAGGGAAGATTTCATCTCCATCACCAGGTACCAGAGTCACATCACAAAGCAATCCTTCTACTCTTAGCTGATCAAAGCCTTGCAATACCACTGAACTGTGAGTATTGCTGGTAAAAAATCGTGTGGTTCCTGCCTTGCAAGGCTGCAAATGGGCAGAGACGCCCATATCGCCGTTACCAAGAGACACTTTCATGTGAAAGCTTTCCTCTTGAGTCGTATGCTGCAGAATGGAGTTCTAACCTGACCGTTTCACAGGAAACGAGGCTGTCCAAAAAGCAAGAAAGCTCGTATCAAGGTCAAGCAGTCACTGCGGCACCCCTCAAACACCAATCATCCACTGAAAACTGTTCTGTAGCAGGCCACAAAGAGCTGTGGACCTCAGGTCAGCTTAATAGGTTGCTGAAGGCAGTTAAGTGACCCGGTTCACCACGTCGGGCCTGCGCGGTCGCTCCTTAAGCAGTTCCGCTCCGGGCCACGGAGGAGGAGCCGCCACGTCCCCCCAGCCCCTTGGCTCGTTCCGCGATGAGTCCAAGCACCTCAACGCACGCCCACCGCGCCTTTCGCTGTTACCAGAGCGTCGCCGCGGCCGCCAGTCTATCTTCGAATAAGGTTCTGGAACACCGGCCTGAGCCTGGGCCTGGGCCTGGGCTTGGAACACCAGCCTGGTACTGACCGCCAAGCCAGTTCTTCCGGAAAAGACTAGTCCCAGGATCCCCCGGGCTAGGAGCGACCGTGCGACTACTGCGCCTGCGCAGGCGCCTGGCCTCTCTCTTGCGTGCTGGGGCAGAGGGGGTTGGGGTGAATGGGTGAGTGGCTCCTGGTGGGCACCGGCTGGTCCTTTCTTCCGCGGTGTGGGCGAGGTTAAGTAGGCTGGAGGGAGGGTGTGTGCTTCATATGCTGCGCTTTTAGTATAATGTTTGCCCAGTGTCTGCTTTTTCTATAATGTTTCCGCTTCCTGGCCTTTGAATAACAAGAAAATACAGTTTTTCTGTAAATCTGGTAGACACCTGGCGCAACAGAAGGTCGTAGGAGGATTTTTTTTTTTAACCGTCAAAAACTTTAGAATTTTTATGTCACGCATTTTAATTAGTAGAAGCCTCAATTATAACTTTGGTTCATAGTTTCAATTTTTAAAAATTATTTTTAAAATGGTATTTGTATCTACTAAGTTATACCCGTAGTACAGTATATAAGTTGCACATTCTGAAGTTTCGGCTTGTAGTGCAGTGCCGTCATAAATAATTTTTCATGCTTTTGTATTTGTTACTTTTTAAATGGTTACACAAGTTTCTAGTAACTGTACGGTATATCTGTTATTTGCCCATGGCTATATAGTTTCTTGCCCTCCATTGCCTTATAGAATATAAGCTTATAGAATCCGTGCACAAAACTTTTACCTTGCTTTGGATAGTGTTTGGTAACATATTCAAGCCAGTATGTCTGAAGTATTGTCGTCTATAATGTTTGTATGTTCCCCTATTGTGGTATTTTTCTCTAAGTGGATATTTTGGTTTGCATCTCTTTAATTACTAGTTCGTTGACACAATTTCATCCAAATTTTCTAACGTTTTTAAGTTGTTATTGTCTTTTAAATCCTTCCAGTTTCTTTATAAATATCTGAGCTAAGGAAAATTTTTTATTACACGTCATTCATTTTTAAGTAAAGGCTATCATACCATAACACAGAATACTCCATCTTTCTTTTGTACTTAAAGATCTTCCAATATTAGTATATTACAGATCTTATTTATATTTTTTAGAAGCGTTATTGCTCCCCGAACCAATGTGTCATCAGTTGTTATAGTTCTTTATGGATGGACATTTAATCTGTTTACAATTTTTTTGTTGTTTCAGGTGGATGGCAGCAAGGTCCAGAAGGTTTAGATCACCACTGTCCTTCATAGGATATTCCAGCAGCCTCCTTAAGTGCAAAGAGTTAACTGGAATGAGACTGCCCTGGAGAAATTCTCTGGACTGTCAACACTGGGAAGTCCCAAAAATCTGTTTGGCAAAGGAAGTGGGGGTTGCAGGATTCACCTGAGCAGTACCTACTCCATACTGGGTGTGAAGAGGTACTTTCAAGTAATCAGTCTCTTATTTGGAAAAGAAAGAATAGAGCTATCATATGTGTGAAGTTGTTAGAACAAGAGATCAGGAGATTTTTTTATTTTTATTAAATTGCAAATACAATTAATAGCTGAGGAACCAGATTTCCTTATTAATGATTGTAGGAATACTTCATACACTCACATTTGGTCATTTCAAAGATTTTTTTTCTCCCTTTATTATGAAATTAATTGAATCAAATTTGTCACAACAGTTGTTGGTGTTAAGCATCTATGTTAAAGCATTCAGTTCTTAGAGTATCAGTCCATAATAGATAGGATTGTTAATTTCTTACATGCTTAACTTTCTATTCTAATATAGTTATCATTATTTTAGCACTTTTACACATATGATACCTTGTCTACATTATGCCAATTTTATAAAGTATTCACTTTTATATTTTAAGATTATTCTCTTTAAAGTTTTACTTTAATGTTTTTGTATATATTTTTAATAAGGCCATCAAGTGAAGAATGAACATTCAATATGTTCATTGATTTAAGTCACATTATACATAACACTTTTCTGTGATGGCTTTCACAGTTTCAGCCCTTTTATAAATGTCCTCTTTTGAGGAAACTTCTCTCCTTTTGGAAGGAGTTATGAAGATATTAATTAAAATCAAATAATTTTAACTATATTATATGTTAACATCATAGGCCTAAGAAAAGTGTTTTCTATCACAGGAAACTGGAGAATTTGAAAACCTTGACAATCAGATCCGTTTTAGAACATAAAGCATACTATGACTGGAGATGTTAGCTGGGAAATCAGCTGTATCTATTTCTGAAGGTTTAAGAATGAATGAAATCTTACAGAAATCAAGCAGAGAGTGAGAAAAGGATGAAAGCTGAATCTTGGGGACCTTCACTTTGTTAGTAAAGGAAAAACAATGAGGAACTTGAAAAGGGTACTAAAATGGAATGGCAGCATAATTGGAGGATGTCCAGGAGAAAATGGTGCAAAGCGAATGCTTTCTGGAAGAAAAGTGTTTGAAAGATACAGTAGTCTTAAATTTAAGAAAGTGAAGCTTGATTTGACAATCAGTTCAACAGAATAGAAGCTGGAATATATTAAGTAAGAAGAAAGATATTAGGTAATCAAGTGATTTACATTTGGAAACTTTTAGGGATCATAACTGAAAAGTTATGAAAAGAAAAAAATACATGGAGAAAATATGTGCTCTATTACTGGATATAATGGAATAGTCTTTTTACAAATTTTTGGAGTGCAGATTGTGAGAATTAGGTGTGGTGGAAGAAAGCAAATAAAATCAAGATTTTATTTATTTTACATGGTAGGCTAAAATATCTATTAACTGTTTAATAGACTAAAATCTCAACTGTTTGTAAGTTTTAAATACTAATGGGCTAACGTTTCTATTGGCATTGTTTTGTATTTATAATTCTTTATTTGAGTTTTATATTAAGTATACCTTGTATTCTTATGATTTTATACACCTGTATTTATACACCTGTATTGTATCTAAATGTTTTATGCAGATGGGAGCAGTATTTCTGTGCACTCTGTCAATTATACATTTAAAAATAATTTTCTTTATCTTTTCCCCATGTGACCCAATATTGACCATGTAGAACCAATTCTGTAATTATCAGTTGAGTTTATGAATTTTCACTTCCTTTTTATATTTAAAAATTGACATTTATTTTCATATTTAGTCAGAATTTTATTTTTGTCTATGAGAATCTAGATTTTTGTTTGATTGGCTGTCATTATCTTATTACCATTTATTGAAACTTCTCTTTCTTATTACCACATAAAATATTCTCAATTCCAAACTTAATTACTAGTGATAATACAACTGGTAATACCCTCTTTCTTCTTATTTAATTTTAAAGAAAAGATAAACATAATATGAAACTGAATTTCAAAATAGGTTACTAGGACAGGTAGGTTAATTGATACATTACATGTTGTCTTTATAGTAGTTATTCAGAGTACAATATATAGGCATGATATCTTCAAATAATAAAACTTTGTTTTCAATTAACTAAAAGAAACTAGCTGTATAACTATCTTAACTATCTTGTGTGTACATATATTTTTTGCTTTTTCCCTTTCTTCCTTTCCAGTCATGATATCTGTTGTACATTTCAGATCTTACTCATTCTATTTCTCACACTAGTGAGACAATAAGATGTTTACACCTATGGGTCTGACTTATTTCACTTATGAGTATAGTCTCAAGTTGCATACACTTACTTATAAAAGTCTCCAGTTTATCATTCTTTATGGCTGAGTAGTACTCCATTTTATTAAAAAAAAACCACATCTTTTTTATCCATTCCTTGATTGATGGGCATTTGAGTTGTTTCCAAGATTTCACTATTACAAATTGTGCTGCTGTAAACATGGGTGCACATATATCGCTGTGATATGATGTTTTTAATTCTTCTGAGACGATGCCAAGAAGTAGAATAACTGGTTCGAATGGGACCTGTAATCCTAGTTTTTTGAAGAATCTCCAGACTGATTTCCACAGTGGTTGCAGCAGTCTACATTCCTACCAACAGTGAAGTGGAGAAGGGATCTTTTTTTCCCCACTTCTCCTCCAGCATTTGCCATCAGTTGATTGTTTGATGATAGCCATTCTTTCTGGGGTGAGATGAAATCTCAGTGTAGTTTTATTTTGCATCTCTTGAATGACCAATGATGTTGAACAGTTTTTCATGTATTTATTTGTCATTTGTATTTCTTTATCTGAGAAATGTGTGTATTCATCTCATGCCCAGTTCTGGATTGAGTCTTTGAATTGGGGGGGAGGGGTGTGTCCTGGGGTTTTTTTAAATTCTTTATATGTTCTAGATATAAGTCCTTTGCCTGTGAAACAACTGGGTATAATTTTTTTCTCATTCTATAGGTTGTCTTTTCGCACTGTTGGTGATTTCTTTTGTTGTGCAAAAGCTTTATAATAAGGTGAAATCCTACCTTTTTAATAAGGTAAATTGTTGATTCTTTGTACTATTTCTTTTGCAGTTGGTTTTGTTCATGAAATCTCTGACTACACCTATGTCTTTAAGATTTCAGCATATTTTCTCTTCAAGTAGATTTGGTGTTCCTGTTTTAATACTTAGATCTTTTATCTACTTTGACTTTAGTTTAATGCATAGTGATAGACATGGTCTAGTGTTAGTCTTGGGCATGTGGAAAGCCACTTTTTCTAGCATCATTTATTAAACAGGCTGTCTTTCTTTTAGTGAACATGTTTGGCTCCTTTGCCAAAGATAAGGTGGCTGAGTGTGTTTGGAGTTGTGTCTACATCATCTGTTCTGTTACACTGATCCTCAGACCTGTGCTCTTTTTGCCAATACCATGCTGGTTTTATCACAGTAACTTTGTAGTATAATTTCAGGTCTGGGATTGTGACGACCCATGGCTTGCCTTTGTTTCCCAGAACTGCTTTTTTCTATTCTAGGTCTTTTCTGGAATCCAAATGAATTTTAGGAATGTTTTCCCTACATCTGCGAAGTATGCTAGTGGTATTTTGATTGGGTTTGTATTAAATATGTATAGAAATTTTGGGAGTATGGCCATTTTCATTATGTTTGTTCTTCCTATCCATGAGCAATGGATATCTCTCCATTTTCTGTTATCCTCTTCAATCTCCTTTTTTTTTTTTTTTAGCATATGGTAACTTTCTTTGTGGAGGTGTTTTACCATCCTTTGTTAGATTCATTGCTAAGCATTTCATTTTTTTAGAGGCTATTGTAAAGGGTGTGTGCTTTCCCTAATCTGTCTCTCTGTGAGTTTGTTGCTTGTGTACAGGAATGCTATTGAGTTTTGAGTGGTGCCTTTGTATCCTGTTATACTACTGAATTTGGATATTAAATTTACAAGTTTTTTGGTAGAGTTTTTGGAATCTTCTATGTAGAGTATCATGTCATCTCCAAGTAATGATAATTTAACTTCTTCCTTTCCTATCTTTATTCTTTTTATTTTTTCTTTTGTCTAATTGCTCTGGTCAATTTTTCCAAAACTATATTGAATAGGAGTGGTGATAATGGATATCCTTGTCTTGTTCCTGATTTTAGAGTGAAAGCTTTTAGTTTTTGATCACTTAATATGATGTTAGATGTTGGTTTGTTATACATGGCTTTTATCAAAGTAAGATAAAGACCCTTTATTCCAGTTTTCTGAAAAGTTTTATCCTGAAGAGGTCTTTATCATGGACTTTGTCCAGTGCTTTTTCTGCATCTATTGAGATGAACAGGTGATTTTTGTCTTTGGGTCTGTTAATATGGTGTATTACATTTATTGATTTACATATGTTGAACCATCTCTGCATCCCTGGGATTAATCCCACTTGGTTATAATGTGTAATCTTTTTGTTGATTTGCTGCATCCTCTTTGCCAGTATTTTATTAAGGATTTCTGCATTAGTATTCATTAGGGAGACTGGCCTGTAGTTTTCTTTCTTGGTTGGGTTCTTCTCTGGTTTTGGAATCAGAGTAATACTTGCTTCTAGGAATGACTTTGGAAGTACTGCTTCCCTTTCAGTTTCTTTAAAGAGTTTCAGTATTAGTGGCATTAGTTCTTCTCTAAGTTTCTTGTAGAATTCAACAGTGAATCCATCAGGACCTGGGCTTTTCTTTGTTGATAAATTTTTAATTGCATTTTCAATTTCATTGACTGATACTAGTTTATTTAGAATTTTTATATCTTCTTGATTTAGTTTTAGCAATTCAGTTATGCCTAGGAATCTTTCTGTTTCTTTTGTGTTTCCCCTCTTACTAGAATATAGATTCTCATAGTAAGTATTGATGATCTCCTGAGTTTCTGTGGGATCTGTTGTGATTTCTCCCTTTTCATTCTTAATTGCTTGAATTTGTGTTTTTTCCCTTCCTCTTTTTGATGACTTTGACTAATGGTTTATCAATTGTGTTTATTCTTTTGAAGAATCAACTTTTCAATTTATTGATTATTTCTATTATTGCTTTTCTACTCTTTGTAAATTCTTTCTTCCAATGAGCTTTGGGTTTGATTTTTCTTCTTTTTCTACAAGTTTGAGGTTCAAGATTATGTTGTTTATTTGAGCTCATTGTTTTCCTGATGTGTAAGTTCATCACTATAAATTTCCCTCATAGGACTGCTTTCATTGCTGCTCATAAGTTTTGGTATGTTGTATGGGCATTATTGTTTAATCGTATATACAGTTTAGTTTTATCTTTAATTTCCTCTGTGACCCATTGGTTTTGCAGGGTACTGTTTAATTTACATATGTTTAAGTAGTTTTTGTGATTTCCTTTGTTGTTGATTTCTACATTCATGTACTATTGTCAGGTATAATGCATGGGATGATTTCAATTCCTCTACATTTATCTAAACATGTTTCGTCAGGTAATATATGGTCTGTTTTGGAGAACATCCCATGTGCAGCTGAGAAGAGTGTGTATTGTGATTTTTTGGGGTAGAACACTCTGTAGACCAAGTCCATTTGTTCACAGATTTAGTTTAATTCTAATATCTCTTTGTTGACTTTTTGTACAGTTGATCTATCCATTTATGACAACAGTGTACTAAGATTCTCCACTACCATTGTGTGAGTGCTGATCTTGTTTTTCATATTAGTTAATATTTGTTTTATGTAGTTGGGTGAACCTGTGTTTGGTGCATAAATACTTATGACTGTTATTTCTTCTTCTTGGAGTTTTCCCTTATATAGTGACCTTCTTTTGCATTGTCTACAAATAGTATCATGATCTTTGCTTTTTTTCTGGGTTCCTGTGGCAAGGAGAATTGTTTTCCACCCTTTGATTTTTAGGCTTTGAATTTCTTTTTTGAGTTAAATGTGTTTCTTGAATGCAGCATATTGTTGGATCTTACTTCTTGATCCATTCTGCCAGTCTGTTTCTTGTAATTGGTGAGTCAAGACCATTTACACTGATAGTTATAACTGATATGTGTTAACTTTTCTTGTTTGTGTTGTTCCCCTGTTGTTTGTTCCCTGTCTTTCTGCTCTGTTTAATTGCTTGTCCTGCCTCGTGGCTTCTTTCTATTGATGTTCCTGTGTTTGTGGTATTCATTGTCTGTTTCTAATATGTCTTTCAAAGCATTCTGTAGAGCTGGTTTGGTGGTCATAAATTTTGTCAGTTGCTCTTTGTCATGGAAGTATCTTATTTCTTCAACAATTTTGAAAGATAGTTTTGAGGTTGTATATCAATCTGGGTTGAAAATTATTTTCCTTTAGGGCTTTAAATACTTCACTCAAAGCTTTTCTTGATTTGAGGATTTGTGTTGAGATGTCTGCTGTGATTCTGATGGGCTTTCCTTTATAGGTGATATGTTTCTTTTGTCTAGTTGCTTTTAATATTTTGTCATAGTGCTGAATTTTGGAATCCTGATTATTATATGCCTTGGTATAGATTTATTTTGGTCTTGGCTACTTGGAGTTCTGTATGCTTCATTTATTTGTATGTTAGATTCTTTATCCATGTTTAGAAAGTTTTTTGCCATTATTTCTGTGAAGAAGCTTTTAATGGTTTTTGTGCTATCTCCAACTTCTCACTGATTCCAGTTAAACTTAGGTTGTTCTTCTTTGCTTCATCCTGTAGCTGTTGGATTGATTTTTTTTTTTTGGTCTCTTACAATTTTTAAGTTATCTTTGTTTTCCTTGTCACTAGTCGTATTCTTGTCTTTTAGATGTGATATTCTGTCCTTGCCTCCTTGCCTTCATTCATGTTTGGCATTCGTGGTTTCTATTGTTTTCCTGAGCTCCTCTATTTGTTTTTCTGTGTCTTCTTCAGTGTCTTTTATGTTGATTGTCATTTCTTTTTCCACCTTAGAAACTGTTTTTTCTATGGCCTCTTCCATTTGTTTTTCCACTTCTGTTATCATTTCAGAGATTTTCATTTGTTTGCTTCATCTTTCCTGTCTCTTTGTTTGCTGGACTTGTCCTGGGTGGGTGGGGCATTTGGCACCACATTTTGCTTCTGTGTCTTGTGATTTTCTATTTTATTTTGTTTTCTTTGTTGATGCTTTTAGATTTCTAATGCTAAGTAGCCTTATCACTGATGTTGAGTCTTTCCTAGGAGGCATGTGTTTCTCTAGATGTTTCCTCTTGCTGGCACTGCAGTCCAGGGACAGCTTTCCTAGGAGGCATTTGTTTCTTTAGATGTCTCCTCTTACTGGCATTGCAAGTCCAGGAAGGAAGGGGCATAAATTACACTCTTCTCGCCAGCACTGCAGTCGTGGGGCAATAGAGGAAGAAAGGAGGGGAACTTACACTGCTTTCGCTGGCACCACAGTCCTGGGGCAGTTGAGGAAGGGCAAAGCATGAATTTATACCTCTCTTACGGCACCACCATCCCAGGTCCAATACTATCTTTAATCTTCTGGTCACTTAATTTTTCTTATGGTCTTTAGTTTTGTGCTGTTGCTACCTTATACATAGTTTCTTTTCTGGCAGTGCTAGATATTATAAAACTTTTTCTTGTTCTAGTCTTTAATATTTTTACTTGATTATTTCTGATTAATTCTGGAATTGTGCTACAATAGTCAACATTGATTTTCTAAAATTTTATTTTAAAGATAACAAAACCTAACAAAACAAAACAATAAATCCAGTCAAAACAAAGTAGAGAAATTGGTACACAACCTCAAAGCAGGATAATAGCAAAACAACCATGGCTACCATAGACTATTACCTTCACAGTACTTGTCAATTTCATCAAATATAGCAAAATCAAACCAAAACAAAACAGAATAAAACCAATCAAAACAGAATATCGAATAAAGCAAAACAATCAGAACAAAACAAAACAAAACAGAATGATATTGGACTTCAAAAACAAGATAGAAGGAAACCCCCTATGTTTGCTACATTGTATGCTGTCATTCTCTCTATGGATTCTCAGACCACTGGCTCCAGGCCTGCAAAGGCAACCTAACAACACAAACATTCGGTTGCTTTTTGTACCTCATTGCAATCAACTCAGCCTGTCCTCCAAACCAGCTGGTTCCTTATGGGGAGGAGTATTGGGTGGGGGCAAGAGTTTATGATTCTCAGCCTTGTGCTGGTAGGCTCATGGGAGGTGCTGTCTGATTTTTCTCTTCCTGGGCCCCACATGACTTGTGGGTCTTACCAGAATGGCTGGTTAGTTGCCTCCTTGGTTGTTTCCTCCCAGTCCCAGCATGACCGATTCTCAAGATGTACTATCTGACTTTTCTCTTCCTGGGCTCTGCATGACATGCTTCAACATTGATTTATACAACTCGTGAAATTTCATGGGTTCAAAAAGAACCATACTGCAATAAATACAAATACTGGGGTGGTTTTTTTTTTTTCATCTGATAAAAAGTAGAACTGGATCAAAGAATTTCTTTTCTATAAAATCTGCGGTAAAATACAAAAATGAGGTTAAAACTAGCAGGCCAGCATGCTGGGAAGCTGCTGGAAGGAGCCAGGTAGGATAAGTTAGTGACTTAGTAAGACTCTGTCTCAAAATTTTAAAAAAAGTAAGAGAAAAAGACTGGATGTAGTTTAGTACTAAGGCCATGGGTTCAAGTACCAGTACTTCCTCCCTCCACCCCCCTTCAAAATTAATACAGATGTATCCATGAAAAATACAAGGCCACAGAGAAAGAGGAAATAAATTCTGCAAAGCAGTAACAGCAATCTGTTATATATATATATATATATATATATATATATATATATATATATATATATATTTAAAAAAACCCTATAACATACTATGTGGAATTCTTGCATGGAACTCCTGTTCTCCCAGGCAACACAACTGAACCTTAGTTATCTAAAATGGAAGATGAGGTTAGAATCTTTATACTGTAGAGCAGGTAAAAGTACCTTGTAAAACATACAGTTTAGTTCCTTCAGCAGGGTTAATAAAAAGGAGCTATTTTCTTCATTTTCCAAATGTAGACCTATGTAAGACTTAAATTTTTTTCTATGAAATAGTTTGAAACTAATTTCCTTCATAGCTGAATGACTCACAAAAATTAGCTGAATTCTGGCAAGAACCTTAAAGACTAAAAATAAGTATGCATCATACCAAGATAGATTTGACGTACTTTTAGTGAGCACAGTGGCTTAAATTAGTATCTGAAGTTGTAAGGAATCTTTTAGGCTGGCATAGGAGAGACATATACCCTGGCACACTTCTGGCATCTTTCCCTGCTTTGCTGGATCTGTTCCCTTCTACACTGCAGTAATTTCCTTCTTCTCCAGTGTAGTAATTCCTAGAGCAGCCTCTGCATTCACTCTCCTCACTTGTGTGATTCTGTTACCACAGTTGCAGCTTATTCTGTTGTGATTTCTAGGTTAAAGATTTCCCAGATAGATGCAGATAGAAAGTAACGTTTTACCAAAACCTGCAACAAGAAAACTCCCTTTTTATGTTGAATATTTTTAGAACATAAGGCAACTCATGTGGCTTAAAAGAAACAGCAGGACCAGCAGCTGTGTGAGCTGTTAAGGCCCTCACAGGAAAAGGACTCCTGGTGCCAAATGTTTGCAGGAACAAGTGTATGTTGACAGGCTTTTGACCTATGCACTAGGGGAAATGTGCTGCTTGGAATTTTCCTCTAGAACTAAAAAGAGACTCCTCCCTGTCAAAATTTAACACCAACAGTGTGACTTATGTCTTTGTTGCAAAGAGAATGACTCTTCAGCTTTTCACAGGGTGTGGCACCTTTGCGGCATGAGTAGCTATGAAGAGAGGAGGAACCAACCTGTTTCCTTTCTCCAGCCTTCTGTGCTAAAGCAAGACTGCTGATGAACTGGCCCCTCCACCTGCTATGTGACACTAGAAAGTGGGTGTGGCCTGGCAACCTGAGGGCAAAACTGCCAAGAAACTTTGAGCATAATCTTACATTTGTTTGTTGTTTGTTTGTTTGTTTGGGTACTGGAGATAGAACTCACAGCCTCGCACTTGCCAGGCAGGCATTTATGCCACTGAGCTAAACTCCCCACCCTTAAGAGTGCCCTGCAGAGGGCCAGGGAATTACCTCAGCAGCATAAGCACCTGCCTGGCAAGTGTGAGGTCATGAGTTTGATCCCTGGTACCAAAAAAAAGGTGGGGAGAGGAATATATTCAGTGTAGCTTGGTATAAGGATTTCAGCATCCCTTTCCATCTGACCCAGTATTGAAAAAGCAATCTTACGCCATATCTGCTAAGACGCTTCTCAATCACTTCTTGTGAAAAACACAACTAAATTATCACATCTTTCCTGAACTCTAATTCCTTGGTACAGTTCTTAATTCATAATGCTGAATGCCGAGAGTCTCTTTAACAGCTGTTTTTAGCAAACTGATCATCCTGTATCAGAATTAGTGACATGTTCCTGTTTTATTCTGTCCCTGCAAGATGAAAATGCCTTGAAAGGGAGGACTTCTGATTCACCTCAGAACAGATATCAGTGAATAATTTGATGGCTATTACCTCATTAAAGCTTTCTGGATATTCTTTCATCAAGCCAGTTTATTGGCAGAGTTGGTGCCATTTTAAAGAAAAGTTAGTGTGGGCAAGTAAAATCCATTTTTGTGGGTAATGTTCCAGTTTTGGGTTCCAGAACTTCCATCATTGAGAACTGCAGCATGTCTCATGAACATTTAGAGCATTATTTAACTATGGTTTATGATGGACTGTAGTTACTAGGCCCCAAGTCTCTTCATTTAGCAAGCATTTATCCTTCTCAAAAAGATGTTATTGGATGATTTTGTCATCATTGAATCTAATGTCCTGTCCTTCAGTGTCTTAATTTTTTGTTATTCACAGCATTCTTGTCTGCCGTCATTCGGCATGATAGCAGTCTTGATTTCCTTCATCCATGTGACAGGAACACTAGAATCACTATAGGATGAAATTGGCTTGGGACTTTTTCATTAACAAGCAGGTACTGTTATGTGGTATAAGGCACTTGGGGTTGTAAAAAATCTTTGCATAGTGTCTATTCATAACTTCTTTCATAACAAAAAAATGACCTTTTAAAAAGCAGAGATAGAAAAAAAATTACCATCTAGTTCCCATTGAGGATACTTTCTTCTTCTTCCAAAAACCATAGGGTCTTATGTGACTGGGGACCTGAAGGATACAGGCCTTCATTGCGTTCCACCAAGCAGGTGAGTGAACGACAGAGTATCACTGAGGTGCTTGTTAGCAACGCCAGTTTTCAGACTCCTCCCAGACTTCTTGATCAAAAAATTGGTTGTTGAGCTATACAGTCTGGTTTTTTTTTTACTTATTTAGCTTTATGGTACTGGTGATCAAACCCAGAGGGGTTCTACCACTGAGCTACATCCTTGGCTGTTCTATTTTATTTCTTCCTTTGAAGCAAGTTCTTACCAGGTTGCTCAAGTGAGACTGAAAATCAAGACATTCCTTCAGCTTCCCTAATGCTGGGATTACAGGCATGCAAGATCAGCCCAGATCCTCACAGGTTCCTAAGCAACAAGCAAGTGGGTAATTAAAGAATATGTATGACATACCTACAGCAAGCAGTATGGAAGTGAATCATAGTGCTCCAGCCCCTTGATTCCATTGAATTGCATCTTAATGCTCCCAAGGGGCCTGTGTCCCCTCATAAGCTCATCAGTCTGTTCTTAACTCTGCTCTAGGTTTTGTCTAGTGGAGTGGCCTTACCAATGAACTGGAAGATCCTCCTCACTCTCCTGAGAGGAAAACTTCCCTTATAAGTATATTTTATTACATTTTCAAGGCATCAATTTGTTCTAATAAGACCCTTTCCTTTGGAAAGGACGATCTCTGCTTCTCATACAAATGATTATATATAGTTTGTCTTTCTAAATGAGAATGGTGCTCTTGTGTTCAGAGAGAGATAAGTGTCTTGGTCACTGTCTTGTTACTGAAACACAATACTCAAACTTACAATTTAAAGGAGAGATTCAGCTCACAATTTGTAGATTTCAGTCCATAGTCTGCTGGTGGCAAGATATGACATCCTAGCAGGGGGACGTAGTAGAAGAAAGCTGGACAGTTGGGAACCAGAGAGCAGGAGAGGAGCGAGGGAGGGAGGGAGGGAGATGTAGTCTTCCAGGCCCTGTCTCCCACGGCCCGTCTCTTCCACCCAGGCCTCTATTTACTAATCAGTGTAGTGTTCCTGTGATGCAGGCACCTCCCCCAGGTCCCTTTGTGATCATATGAGGTTTTATGGGCACATTTAGATACACACCATAGCAATCAGGTATCCTGTGAGCTTGGGTTTGGGGAATTTAAAGTGTTGATTACCTCTTTTTGAGAACTGGCAGTGGCTTATAGAATAAAATGAGAATTAGAGAATATGACAGTGGTTGCCACACTATTCCAGTTAACTTCATTCGTTTTGTAAAGATACTTCACTTTAAAATGCATTATTTTGTCATCGCCAATGGATATAGAAGTAAATATCTATGCAAACATTTCATCCCTATGAAAGTAGAAATTCTAGCAAAAACCCTAGCCTGCTCTCTGGATGATTCAGTCAATTACTCTGCCGCCTCATTACCTTGGACATTATGTGGGCCTAGAATGGATTGCATCAGTTAGGATCCACAGAGTTAAACATTCCTCACTAAAAAACTACAAATAATGAAAGAAACTATACATATCCTAGAAGTAGAACAATTTTAGGTAAGTGAGGCCCTGAGTTCAGAAGGGTTGAGTTTAAGTTTGGGGGCACAACTTTCTCCCGAACCCAGGACTCTATTATCTTCCTAATGAAACTGGGAATTGGACACCACTACCCTCTTCTCAGCCTTGGTGAACATTGTTGCAGTTCATGATCATGGCATACACAAAGAATGAAAGATTACTCAGAATCAATGTCCAGTTTGAGCTACAGGGAAGCCTAGAGGGACTGCCCTTAACTGACACCCCTCAGGATGAGAGTCTGTGGCTCTTTATCGATAGAACTGGGAAGCCAGAATAAAGAACAATGGAAGGATATTGTTGCAGGAATTATAGCAGTAAGGAGAAAAGGAGGAAAATCACATTAGTCTGTTACATGACTGGCTGTAGAGCCAATTGAAATGATAAATAGGAGCATGGGGAGGATGAGGGCCAGCACTTCATTCCTTGAGGCAGTGTATTTTGATCATGCTGGGATTTGTGGCCCTGTAGATTATCTTTTTAATCTCTAAGCACATATCAGGAAGTTTTGGGCATGTTGCTCCAAAAGTTCCTTACCTTTGCATATCCATCCTATACATATCCCTGGCCAGTGCCCGCATAGAAAATAAGTAGCTGGTCCCCACATCACCTTGCCTCTTTCTGTGCGACACAGTCTAGATCAGTGATCACAAACCTTTTAGAGACCAGGTGCCCAAACTGCAACCCCAAACCCGCTTATTTATGGCAAAGTGCCAACAAAGCATTTAATCCTGGATGCTCAGCTGCTGGGGCGATGCTGGGGCGGCTTGGCTCAAATGTTGACAAAGAGGACTCTGCTGTGGCATGAGTGTCATAGGTTTGCCACCTCTGGTCTAGGCCACTAGTGAACACAGAACTCCTGGCTCGGTGCTTTTGCAAGTGGTCATGATAGTGATGGAGCTCAGCAAGTACAGGGTGGGCATTTTTACCTCCCTATTCCATGTAAAAAGGTTAGGCTATCTATCTACTTTTCTTTCCTGGCTATACCCAATGTAAGGGGTAGAAAGCTCTGAGTAAGTGGGTACAAGGCATGAATGTCTGTAATCCCCTTAGTCCTTTGTTGAAAACTGTGGATATGAGATATAGTGGGTTGGTAAAGCAGGGCAAGTTCTAGTCTTTTCCAACAAAAGGTAGCCAAAGAGAAGATAAAGTGATGTAAGAACTTAGCAAAACTTAAAGATAGAGGAAAATATATTGTTTACAAACTTACAGAAGAAATCTCTATTATTGTCAAGTAACACTCAGATCATTCTCTTGCCATGAGAAGGGACCTGGATTCAATACTGATGTAAAAATTGTCCATTGCCTGCTGACCAGTAAATCCAGATGTAAAGAGGTTCAGAAATAAGATATTTTTTATTTAAAATTGATTTTTATATTATAAAAGTAGTCATTGTACAGTGGTCATGGAACTGGGTGAGTATTGATGAGGGGGCAGTGAATAATGATGAGATTGATAGTGTCAAAATCTAAAACTGTGATAGACACTACTTGAAGATCTGCTACATTCATTTGGAAACACAGTTTGAACTAAAAATTGATCTGCCTCTACTGGTGGTCACCCTGGGAAAATGAAGCAACTCCTAATTCAGGACCTATGTAGGGCTGGGCTCAGTGACATCACTGCAGAACACATGGGTCCCATGGTCCTCAGTGAGGGGATAGTTCAGAGTGGATTGTTCTTAGGCCACACAGTGACTGCAGAAAAATGAAGCAGGGAGTATTGAAAGTTGAGTGAGTAGGAGAGGACTGGGGAAAATGAAGGAAGAAAATGACCTCGTGGATGGGAAGGGATGAGGATGTCTCTATTGGTACTCCAACGCCTGCCTCTTTCCCCAGCTGTTTGCCTTAAGTTTCCCCGCTGGTGACAGAGTAGAGCACTGATGAGGTGAGATGGACTTCCATCCGGGTACGGGAGCGTGCGTACGTGCACACTGGGAAGCCGGATGGGGAACATGTCTCCGAGCGTGAAGACAGGGCCTGCAAGATGGCCTCAGGCTCACCAGACCCATTTTTGGGTAAGCACTATCTCTCCTTGCAGCTAGTGCTCGGTACTTAATACAAACCATTGGCCTATCAGGATTGAGATTCCCTCTGTGACCACAGCATGCTGCAAAGAAGCATGGGACATCTTCAGGACCCACACAGCTAACTCATAGATCACTGACAGGTTCTGAAATTTATTCAGAGGGTGCAGTTTTTCTGGGGTCACCTTGAACCACTACTCAGCCCACTGAAGCCAACATGGTCACTTATTCTAAATGATCCTTTGTATTCCACTCTATCCGTGCAGTTTCAATAGTGCCATCAAAGGTCAAGAGAAATGACTGCTGAAAAAAATAAGAGGCAAAAAAGTGAAGTCAGAAATATTGCGTGTCCATGAAATAGAGAAAAGTGCTCCAGCGGTCACCTGTGGACTGGAGAAGACACCGAGAGAAGACAAGCATTTAGGTTTGGGTTAATTCTACTACTTCAGTTTTTTCACCACCTCAACTCCCATTCCAGGTAGAAAAATCAACCTTTATCTCCTATGGAGAGGTTTGTACTTAACCGTCACACAATATGGAGAAGCTAGTGTCTGCTCTTTATTACATGATTATAAATATTTATACAAAAACGTTTAAAATTTAACTTTTTGTTATTGAATAGTAAAAGTATAATAATAAAAGTCTAAGTATAATATGGTATATCACATTCATCATTTTGATTTTCCCAACCTGAAGTTCAGGGGGCATGAGTAATCAAATGTGTAAAAAATACAGGTCTACGTTACTCAGGTTACTCAGATGATGACTCTGAGTAAGGACAATGAAATTTCTCATGCTCACATGATCAGAGACTACTCATCCAAAGAGAGGTGAAGGATTAGAGGTGCTGAGTGACATTTTGTGGGTCACAGGAATAATACCTGACTCACAGATCTTTGTTTTTCCCTAGGAACTGCTCTATATTCTGAAACAATACAGTAATGCACTCACGCATTCCATTCTCTTCATTTGGTTTCCTAGACTGCCCTCCATAAGCCATAAGATCTGGTCCGTAAAAGTTTCTCCTCATATAACCTTTGTTCTTCTTCTCTCTATTGTAGATGCTATGGGCTGAATTATGTCTCCCCCAAACTCATATGTTGAAGTTCGATGCCCAGGACTTCAGAAGGGGACTGTATTTGGAGATTAGGGGTTTAGGGAGGCAAATTACAATGAGGACACAGGGTGGGGACTAAATTCAATAGTGGTGTCCTTATCAGAAGAGGAGGAGAACATGGAGATGAGTATGCATGGAGAAAAGCCTGTGTGAGGACTCAGAGGCCCATGTACAAGCCAAGGAGAGGCCTCAAGAGCAATCACACCTGCTGGCACATTGATCTTTGACTGTTAGCCTCCAGAGCTAAGAAAATAAATTTCTACTGGTTAAGCCCCCACTATGTGCTGTTTTGTTATATTAATGTCTTTTTTTCCCACTGACTTGAAGAAATTCACTATTCATTTTTTTTTATTTTATGGGAAAAAGGTAAAACAAAATTTCATAACAAAGTAATAAGAATAGCAATTGTTAACTTACTATATGTTGTTTTCTTTAAAGTAGTTGCTCAGGGTACAAGACATGAGCACAAAAACTTTTCCAATTGATATTAGCACAAACTTTCCTTCTTAATAATCTAAGAGTCACTAATAATATAACTGACTTGCATTTTTCCCTTTTCCCTACTGTCCTTTCCCCTTTCACCCATCATAGTTCCTTTTTCCTTTCAAACAATGTCTCCGCATGTCACAATATCTGTTGTATGTGTTAGACCTTATTTACACTTTCAGTTTCTCACACAAGCAAGACAATATGATGTTTACACATGTGAGCCTTATTTCACTTATGAGTATTGTCTCAAATTGCATCCATTTACCTATAAAAGTCTCTAGTTGGGGGGCTGGGGATTTAGCTCAGCGGCATAAGTGCCTGCCTTGCAATCATGTGGTCATCAGTTCGATCCCTGGTACCAAAAAAGAAAAAAAAAAGTCTCCAGTTTGTCCTTCATTGTGGCTGAGTAGTACTCCATTGTATAAAAATAGCACATCTTTTAAATCCAGTCTTCAGTTGGGCATTTGGCTTGTTTCCACAATTTAGCTATTACAAATAGTGCTGCTATAAACTACAGTACCAAAATGGACAAATGCAGTTTTCACAACATATAAGCTTAGAATTAAGGGAACATATGGTTTTCCACCCACTGAATCTGATATATATGGAGCTTGGAGGAGGAAGCTCTTAGCGCTAGGACTCAAATCTCAAAGAAGATGGCCCTGTGCAGATGTTTTGGTATATGAATTGCTTCCCTTATGGGGAAGTCAGCCAGGTGGTCCACCTGGGAAACATGCTGGAAGCAAAAACCAACTACCAGTGACAGGAATGCAGCTGATGGTATCACTAATTTAAAACAAAGCTATGTCCGTCTTTTCCCTTCCCCACTGCCTTACAGTTACTTTTTGTATATTCTGGCATAATGGACCAGTCTGTAAGGAGAGCTTGATTTAAAGAATCAGAGCACAGCATCATAGAACAGAGTAGAAATGAGTAGGTTTGAATTACAATGAAGAAATAAGCCACAGACTATTTGCAAAACATATCTATAAAAGGATGGGTATCTAAAATATATAAAGAATAAATAAAATTACACAAAGACAAACACCTCAATTAATGGGCAAAGAACTGAACAGACAACTAATCAAAGAGGATGTACAAATAGCAAATAAGCATTCTAAAGGATTAATCACTTGAGATTAGGGAAACACAAATTTAAACAACAATGGAATGCAACCTCCCACTTTAGAATGGCTCAAATAAAAAAAAATCTGAAAGCAATAAATGGTTGTTGTCATGCTTGAGATAGGATGTGAGAAGCCAGTGCCATGGGTGCAGAAAGAGTTTGCCAATTGTCTCTTACTTTTCACTCATTGTCGAGACAAAATACCTGACACCCAAAATGAAGGGAGGAAAGGTTTATTTGTTGCAATTTTGGGCAGTTTCAATCCATACTCAGCTGGCTGCAAGACAGGGTGGCATGGCTATGGGCAGCCATTAATGATGGCAGCAGCAAGGTGAACAGGGCAAAAGAGGGAAAAATATGCTTTCTTCCCCACCCTTAAATTGTATGTCAATTCTTCCCCTGAGCAGGTACAGCATTCACGTTTCCAATTCACTTGCAAAATGCTGGTTTGCTTAAGTATCTGGCAGATAATTACATTAGCTTTTTATCTATAGTGAAATAACTGACATGTGCTACTTACCAAGTAAAAATAGGTTTGATTGGTTCATGGTTCTGAAGATTCAAGACCAAAATTGGACCATCCCATTGGTTTGTATCTCTGGTGAGGACAGTATGTGAGGGCAGGAATGCCTGTGGCACAAATGCCATCTCACATAGCTGCTCACTCACAAACAGTGGACCCATGTCCCACTATACCATTTGAAGCTATGCCCCCAAAGATCTAAGGGCCTCTTACTAAGATAGTTCTCCTTTATAAAGGTCCACGGCACATCCCAGTACCACCATCCTAAGGACCAAGTCTTTCCATATGGACCTTTGGAATTCATTTAATATCCAAATGAAAGCTTCTACTAAAGTAGAGCTGAATAATACAAAATTCAATTATGAATTCTGATAGCTCACCCACTTCCTGTTTTTCTTTGCTTTCTTGAATCCCTTTCCTCTACTCATAATAGTCTCCTCTCTCCTCATTGGAGAAACCCCCAGTATGACCTCTTGATTCCTTTTTCATTAACCTGCCCTGCTCATTGATAAAGATGCTTCCCTGTTCCCTTTTTGTTTCTGGCCTCAATTGTCAACCACAAATTGAAAGCAAAAGCTGAAAGTTCTAGGTTTTTCAGAACCTACTGTATGACAGGCTTAAAAAGTGTTGTGAAAGTTTTTAGAAAAGGAGAAATTTCCTTGCTGCAATGACGTAACAGTAGAAGGAACAAAACAAGGAACAGAAAGCAAGATTTATTCTACCCTGGGCCTTACTGAAATATTTAGAGGAAGAGCTCCGCCTACTGGAAAACATGAACAAAAACAGAGGAGTCCAACTCTGAAGAACTGATTTTTTTTCTTTTTCTTTTTTTTAGTACTAACCTTAAGAATTGATAAAGTAGCTTTGTATCTTAGAGAAGGAAGATGAATCTAGGGATGGCCTCTGTTGGCAATAAGCATCTATGTGAAGAGAGAGAGGAAAACAAAATTTGTCTCATATTTTCCTCCAGCTCATTTCCTGCTTGGATAATCATTTGTTTACTATGCTGTGCTGACAGGAGTGGATGGGAGAGCCTGACCATCTGGTTGCAGAACCGCAGGGGCAATCAAAAATCTATTGGCTGGTATATTTACTATTTAGAAGAATTTGCCAAAGTACTGGCACTTAATTACTAGAATCGCATGACTTTGACTTTGTGTTCTGGAGAGAATTCTCCACTCACATTCACACTGAATCACAACTTTGCATCTCTTCCTCTTTGATCCACAGAAGAGAATACAGATAGACTTAACTAAAGGGATTTCAGAGAAAACAATCATTACCTGAAAAAAGCTATGAGCCATCTGCTGGAGTAGAATTGGAAGCTATTAAGTAAATACTCAAAATATTGTGATTCAGGGAGTTAATTAAATGGTGAGCATGTAGTCAGGTAAGAAGGAGTGGCCTCAGTTCACAAGGGATCTCTTAGAACTTTGCCTCAGGCTAAAGATCCAATGTTCAGAATACTTCCCTCCAAACTGCAGAGGGAGGTGGTGGTTAGACTTTTATGGTAAATGAGTTTTGTCTTTATTTTTTCCTTCTGCTTTATCAAGAGGGGATGAGTTTTAGGAACAAGGTAATACACATTTTTGGACTTACATCACTCTCATTGTAACTGCCTACAATCCATTCATTGGTTGCTGTTTCTTTTTAATGTAACTCTTAGTTTTTTATATTATCATGTTGAATTATAAGAGCTGTGTGATTTAGCTAAATACTGTCATTTTTCCCTGAAAATCTCTATGGGCACATTCTGTTCTGTATCTCCGAATAATGAACTTGTTTAAAAGGCAGAAATGTTGCAGCAAAGTCAGGCACTGTCCCCAGAGGTTCCAGTGGTACACTAAGGAAAGGACTTTAGGAAGGTGGAAGTGTGTGCCTAGATGCTTATGAGTAAGCTGCAAGAGCATGGCTCAGCACCAGCTGTGCAGCTGGGTTTCACCAGGGTCAATAGTGAAATTGGAAAGGAGGCCATACCTTGCCCCTTACTGTCTGCCAAGCTCTATTTGCCATATCATAGGGGTCAAAGATGTCCCACTGGACATCTTGCTCGTACAAATACACCTGAGATTAAATTGTTAACTGAGCATATACTAATACAAGTTAAAAGGTAGATAAATCTTGGGTTACTTTAATTGTTTGTACCTGTGTCTGAGTGAATAAAGACAGGATGAGCCAGATGCTAAGGGCTCGCTGCAGACTAGAAGCAAGAGCCTGCAGGCTGCCTGCATGTTAAACCAACTCTGTCGGTTTCTTTCTCATCCTCTTTCACCCCTGGGTCAGGGTGACACACTAACAAGATTAGTTCCCTATAAGAGGCACCTAGTGAGAAAAGAAAAGACTGGGCTTGTCCTCCACAACTGGCACCTGAAGACAGGGGCCTGGCACTAGTAGGGCATATGCTGGTTCCCTTACAGGTGGCTTCAAACAGGGACACTGGGGCAAAGGGAAGAAATTGGGACCAGGGAGAATCTAAGCAGGGAACTGAAAAAGCCTGGACTCAAGGAAAATTGCCTGACTGGAGGAAATTCCCTTCCAGCAGAAAGTGTGGTGAGTGTGCAGGGGGACAGGGGACAGGGGGCTGTGCAGCTAAAGAAAGGAAAAAAATGTAAGTGTGTGAAGAGAACTTACCAAAAAAAAATGAGAATTGTGTTAATATTGCATCAACTAAAGGAAAGAGAGTGTGACAGTAGACTTAAAATTGTGTAATAGCAGGCAAAGAGCCCAATATTGTTGACATTCTGTGTCTTGGACCAACTGCCTATTATTAAAATATATGTCAATGGCAAACAGCCCAATATTGTTAAAATTATGTGTCCGTGGGACAAAGTCCCTGTATATGGGCCTTTAAAAATACTTTCACACTCACTTTTCTTTATTTGGCATAATATTACCACAATATACATGAGTTTGTGGCTTTGGCTCCTTAGACAATATTGACCCAATATGCCTCATGTTAAAATATGTCATTGCATGAACATACTAATATTTTAAAACTATTATGCCAATATATATAGGGGCCAACAGCCCAGTGTGTTGTAAAAATCACATCAGTGGTCCAGTGGCAACTTTGTATTGACCAGAAGCCCTGATATATGTTGTGACAATATGAGTTTAATATTGTGTCAAAGTGAATGTGGCAGTGTTTTTAAAATGGTGTGTCAGAGGCCCAACATTTCACCTATGTTACAGTTCTGTGTTAGTGGCTGAATATTCTAACATTTTAAAAAATATGTGTCATGGGACAACAGCCAATAGTGTTAAGATCCTAAGTCAGTGACCCAACAGCCACTATATATGGGCCAGCAGCCCTGTTATATGTTGTGTGAATATTGTATCAGGTGTCAAGGACAGCAACTCATGTCCACTGGGGTAATAGTGTGTCAAGTCAAGTACAGTAAGTCTGGCAGTATTTTTTAAATTGTATCAGAGTCCCAAAATGCTAAAAATATTGAAAATATGTATCAGTTGGTCAACATATCAATAGATTTTAAAATATGTGTCAACATTCCAAGAACCCAGTTGTGTTAAAATTGTGTGTTAGTGGGTCCAGAGTCACTTTATGTAGGCCAGCAGCCCTGATATATAGTGTTAGCATTGCACCAGACGTCAAGCTCAGCAACTTATGTATCTTGTGGTAATGTGATGTTAAGCAAATTAAGATGTGTGGGGCAGCAGTTTTAAACTTGTGTGTCACAGACCCAGCATTTCACCAAAGTTAAAATTATGAATGGAAGGGTGAACATACCAATATTTTAGAAAATATATGTCAACAGGGAAACAGCCCATTGAATGATTTCAACATCATTGAAATCATGTGTCAGTGGTAGAATAGCCACTTTACATGGACCAGCAGCCCTGATGTATATTGTGTCACTATTGTATAAGGTTTCAAGGGCAGCAACCCATATATATTGGCATAATATTGTGTCAAGTCAAGTCAAGTCAAGTGAAAGTGGCAGTATTTTTAAAATAGTATACTAGAGATCCAGCATTCCACTGATGCCAATATTGTGTGTCACCGAACATACCAATATTCTGAAAAATATGTGTCAAACTAGCCATATTGTGAAAATCACGTGTCAGTGGTACAGCGGTCACTGAATACAAGTCAAAAGCCCTGATATATACTCTCAATACTGTGTAAGGTGTCAAGCCCTGTGTATGTTGGGGTAGTAGTTTATCAAGTAAAACAAAATGGGTGTGGCAGTATTTTTAAAATTGTATGTTAAAGGCACAACATTTCACTGATGTTAAAATTGTGTGTCAGTGCATGAACATACCAATATTTTTAAAATATTCTAAAAAACAGCCTGGTACTGTTGAAATCATGTGTCTATGTGCCTACCAATAGCCACTGTACATGGGCCAGCGCCACCGATATGCATTTTGTCAATATTGTGTAAGTGTCAAGGACAGCAACCCATGTATATTGGGCTAATATTGTGTCAAGTAAAGAGAAAATAAGTTTGGCGGTACTTTTTAAATTGTGTCAGAGGCCCAACAGTCCAATAATTTAAAATTTCATGTCAGTTGACTAACTACCAATAGTTTTAAAAATGTGTACCACCATTGAAACAGCCTACTTTTGTTAAAGTTGTGTCTCAATAGACCAACATCCCTGATATATGGGCCAGCAGACCACATATAGTGTGTCAATATTTTGTCAAGTATTGTAGACCATGCATATTGTGTTACTATTGTGCCAAGTAATAAAAGTGAGTGTCAGAGTGTTTGGAATATTGTACATGGGCTGGCCAACACCCCAATAGTGCTTAAGTTGTGTCAGTGGGCTCACAGCCCCTATATATGGAGCTATATATGCCAGAAGCACATATTTTATGTTAATACTGTTTCAAAGGATGGGGGCCAGCAGCCCATATATGTGGTGGTATTATTGTCAATTAAAGGAAAGGGAGTGGGGCAGTATTTAAAAAATTGTGCCAGTAGGCCAACATCCTAATGTGTTTAGTATTGTGTGCATCAGGTCAACAGCCCAAAATTTGTAAAATTCTGTGTCAGTGGGTCAACAGCAGAAGACTGAAAACTGTGTGTTTGCAGATCAATAGCCCCTGGCCAGCAGCCAAGTGTACTATGTCACTATTTTGTCAAAATTCGTGGCCCAGCAGCCAAAGTACACTGTGCTAATATTTTCTCAAATAAAGGATAGTGAGTGTGTTAGTATTTTTAAAAGTGTGCACCAGTGGGCCACTAGCCAAATATTTTTAAAATTATGTGTCAAAGGACCAAAGTTCAAAAAATGTTGAAATTGTATGCCCCTGAGGCAACAGTCATTCAATATATTAAAAATTATATCTCAATGGGCAAATAGCTGAATACTCTTAAATTGTGTTTCAGTGGGCCAAGGTATATGGGCAGCAGCCCAAATCTCCTATGTCAAAAATTGCAGGTCAGGTATCCATGTACACTGTGTTAATTGTATCAATTGAAGGAAAGTGATAGTGGCAGTAATTTTACACTTGTGTGCCGGAGGGCCAACATCCCAGTTATGTGAAAATTGTGTCAGTGGGCCAACAGACCAATAATTTAAAAATTATGTGTCAACAGGGAAACAGCCCAATATTGTTAAATGGGCAAGAGCCCCTGTATATGGCCCAGAATAGCCCATACATATTTTGTTAATATTGGGTCAAATGTCTGGGACTGGGTACCAATATATATTGTGTTAATATTGTGTCAGTTAAAAGGGAGTGTGTCATTACTTTTAAAATTGTTTTTATAAGATCAGCAGAGAACTAGCTGTGTGCTTTCCCTGGACCCCAAGAAATCCCCATATGAATATCCTGACTGTGTATGAAAGTCCCCTTGTTATGTGTGCACTGGAAAGTACTGCACTGAAATGCCCAACAGAACAAGGAACAGGATAACCACCCCTAATCCTTTCAGGACTCAGTGCAGAGCCCTGCCCCTACCCTAATCTCCCCACTCCCGACTCCCGCTCCCCTCCTGGACACTCTGCTTTGGTGCCTGCCCTGCTTCCTTTGGAGATGCAACAGGAGATCATAGTGTAGTGACATCCAAAGAAAGCTGTGCTTCATGAACCCAGGGAGGTGTGCACAGAGCCACACCTTGACCTTCTGACCTGCCAAGCCCTGCACCAGAGAGGTATTCTCGGGTACCAAAACACAGCCTGTTGTAAAGCATGGCTCTCTGTTCTTCTGGAATGAGGTAGCTCTGAAAGAGATCCTGGCCTGGCTTGCTCCATGTCATTAGGCAGAGTTGGATCAGTCCAGGGCAGAGTCTCATACCGTCCTGGGCACTTCGAAGCACAGGTAATTCCAAGGAATCACCAGCTACCTGAAGGGAAGGAGATAAAGCCATTGTGCCTGGGAGCTTGTCAGAGGAGGCATTCAAGCATCTCACTCCAGTATTAATAGTCTTCCTTGAAAAGACAGCCAGGAAAGAAGAAACTGGTCTTCTTGGGACCTCCTCCCAATCATGACATCGTCCTCTCCTGAGATCACAAGGTGACCTCCATGCTGATTTAGTACCTGCTCAAGCCACCAGTGTGAGAAAATCCTTAGACTATGTCCTGTGCTATGCTGTATGCACTTGCCAGGAAAGGGGTAGAGATGAAAATTTGGTTCACTTTCTTAAATAAAGGACATGACGATTTATACTTTGTGTTTCAATGGAATCTCTCAGAGATCCTAGAGCTTCAGAAGGTGAGAGCCCGTTCTGGGAGAAGAGGCAATAGGAAAGGGTGAGTGGGTGAGTGAGTGAGTGAGTGAGTGAGTGAGTGAGTGAGTGAGTGAGTGGGTGGGTGAGTGAGTGGGTGAGTGAGTGAGTGGGTGAGTGGGTGAGTAGCAGACTGGACACTCCCTCAGCAGGCTTATAGGAAGATGAGGTTTCTGTGCCCACGAAGTACTTTCCTACTACTCTGTGTGTGCCCTCACAGGGGTCCAGAAAAAGAAAGAGCAAAGTTGAAGTTTCCCAACTTGCAAATAGCACAGCTGCCCCATTTCTTCTTCTGTTCCTTTCTGTGTCTTTGTGCTGATGCATTATTTTATATCATTTCCCCTGTTATTGTGGTGCCTTGTTCTCTGTGGGAAAGCTGCATGTTTCAGGTAGCTGTTTGTTCTTCCTTTATTTGAGGAATCCTTGTACAAATTTCCTGACACTGGGCAGCAGTTCTCTTGTTATGCATGCATTGAAATGTCATGCACTGAAAAGCCTAACTGATCAAGGAACATGATTACCACAATTGGACCATTTTAGGCTTCAGTTCAGAGCACCCGCCTTCCACTCTACTCCCTCCACATCCACCCCACACCAATCTGGGGATCCTGCTTTGATGCCTCCCCTTCCTCCTTTGGAAATGCAACAAGTGATACTAATGCATTGTTAGCCAGAGAAACCTGGGCTTCATAAGCTTATGGAAGTTTGCACAGGTTACATCTAGACCATACAATGATTTTGGGGGAGACTTTAATTGAAAGTTTCTAACCTCTAATCTCTCAAGTGCCAGCCAATGTAAAAATTCCTCTATGGCTGTTGATGGTACTGACTGCCATCACAAGAAAATTTTGCATAGAATGTGTTATATCGACTTTAATCCTGACTTGGCCCTATTGATATATAATCTGATATTATTTGATGAATTCTATAAGTAAGAAACATTGGTTAAAATGATTCACCCCTCACCATTGGCCTTTGTTGTTATTAAAACAACAAATGAAACCCTGTTCAATCTTTATAAACACTTTATATGTTTTGGTCCTTTTATGTCATAAACATTTATAAAAAATTTGGGGACCCAGAGATCCTCACTTTGTACATAATGTAAAGATATAAAGTGGATCAGAGTGTAAAAATGGTAAATCATTTGTGCCTAAAGAATTGTGGTATCTGTACATGAAAACCCATATGTGTGTATCTCCATGTGTATATTTTTACACACCTGCATTCACACTAGAATTTAGGACACAGACATTACTCAGTCAGAAAAAAATTTTTTTTGATTAGCTCACTTGAGGCTTACCATGCTGTATGCATTCTATTGTAAAAAGTGAGTTCACCCTGGTATCATCTTCAGCTTAATAGAGAATAAGAAAATGAAAACAAAAAAAGAGGGGGAAATTAGAAAAAGTATTCAGAAAATAAACATCACTGTTTATTTTAGTACCTGCTCAAGCCACCAGTGTGACTGTCTATGCACTGTCAATGCACAAGCAGAATTTTTTTTAGAGAAACTGGGGTCTAACCCTATTCCACATCCAGCTCAACCAAGTCTGCAACATTCTTATGTTCCATGGGTTCAGCTCCCTTGACTGATGGCCCTGCTGCCCTGCAGTTATGGCTGTGTTGCATCCTTGTAGATATTTAAAGATATTTTAATTAAACAAATATTTTATGTTAAGCATATATATTTTCAGAATATTTAGATTTAGGGGCATTAGTCCTGAAGAGCTGACTTCTTTAATGTGCATATTTATTCATGTATCTTGTCATGTTTATAATATGTTTCATATAAAAGAGACTCATTGTTATGTTGTATTATAATTATTAACTATGCTGAGACTTTTATTTTATTAAATCATACTTCTTTTTAAAATTTATTTTTGCATTGTTAGCCATGGGAGGCCCAAGATGAGAAACAAGCCGATTTACCCTTCCTGGGAGTCAGCAGAAGCCATGGAAGCCTGGGAGGAGAAACAAGCCAATTTACCCTACCCGGGAGCCAGCATAAGCCATGCGGGGTCTGGGAGGAGAAACAAGGCAATTTGCTCTTCCAGTGAGTCAGTGGAAGCCATGTGGGGCCTGGAAAGAGTAACAGGAAGCCAATTTGTCCTTCTTGTGAGCCAACTGGCATGCAGGTTGGGAGACAACAATACCCCTTCACCCCATAAGCAACCAGCTGCTCTGGAGGACAGCCTGAATTGATAACAACTGAGGAACCAGAACAACTTAATGCTTATATTGTTTGATTGATTTTGTAGGCCTAAGATCAATAGTCTGAGCATCTATTAAGAGGATAACAATATGCAATGTAGAAAATATTGGAGATTTCCTTTTGTCTTATTTTTGAAATCAAATATTCTTCTGTTTTGTTTTGTTCCATGTTACTGTTTTTTTCTTTGCTTTATTAAATGTTCTGTTTTGATTGGCTTTATTCTATCCTGTTATGTTTGATTTTATTATGTCTGATGATACAGGCAGCAATTTTGAAGATAAGAAGAGGTATTATGGTAACCATTGTTGATCTCCTAGTATCCTGTTTTGAAATCCTGTATCACTTTCACTGTTGTGTTTTGATTGGCTTTATTCTGTTTTGTTTGTTTGATTTTTATTCTCTTTAAAATACACTTTCATTCTTTCATTTTCATTGGCTTTATTCTTTTCTGTTTGATTTTATTATGTCTGATGGTATGGACAACTATTTTGAGGAAAACATGAGATGTTATAGTAACCATTATTGATTTCCTGTTATCTTGTTTTGAAGTCCAGTATCACTTTCATTATTGTGTTCTGATTGGCTTTATTCTGTTTTGTTTGTTTTGGTATTATTATCTTTAAAATAAAAAATAAAATTGATTTTTATTGGTATATGTTTGCAGTATATACTGATTACTCTCATGGTGGGAAGTTAATGCACATACATAAAACATTTTAATTTTTTTACGTCTTCCCTACCCCTTTTTTCATCTATGGTATCATGTATTTGGCTTGCTGGTGCCATAGGTAGCCTATCAAACTATGTGGCATCTGGATCAGAGGAGAGGTTATCTTTTACTACTTTACCTGTCACATTTGCAAATCTGTGTAGTGCTTAGGTTATAAGGAGAAATCTGGGGAATTCTTTCAGAGATACTTGCAACCACTAAGTAATAAGTTGTCCCATTGATGGAAGTAACATTTGCCTAACCTAGGAGAATGTGGCAGAAAAGGTAAGATCTCAGGATATTGGGCTCTATACATATTGAGCATCTTGAATTTGGTCACCTTACAACAGAAGGTGCCTCTAGACATAGCAATTTACTTGTGAGGCATGTGGCAAAGTAAGAAGGATGAAAATAGTTTTGGATTTTCAATTCCCATATCCATGACACCTGAAATAACTTGGGTTTGCCCTAGAAATACTGGCAATAAATGGAATCCTAACCAAACAAATATGCAAATGAGAAATAAGTATATGAAAATACAGTGCTCACATGTTATTAGGGAGTTAGAATAATGAGATGCCGATATACAAGAATGTATCAGAACGGCTGAAATCTGATACACTGATAATATCAAATGCTGATGAGGGTACTGAACAAGGGTTGGCATTCATTGGTGTGAATATAAAATATGGGGATTAGCAGCATTTCAGGCTGGATATCTTCCTAAGAGGCTCCTCTCTGAGGTTATTATTGGTAAGGACTATTTCTAGGGACTGAACTCTATTATTGTAAACAATGTCTCATGGAAAAGAAGTAAGTTTAATGTTAGTTTCCAACAGCACAACACTACTCTTTATATTTCCAGTGTTTTCTCCTGGTCTATGTTGATGCTGAAAACTAGACAAAAATGACATGGTAAGACAATTCAATTTCCTCCCTCTTAAAAATTTGTGTAATTTATGGTATTAGATTTGATGTCAGTAGCCTTTCTATGATATTCATTTTTGAGGTGGATAAGAATAGTTTCTAGAAACACTGTTTTGAAATACTAAAGAATGGAATTTTTTCATTAGTCTTATTTTAAAACTTTGCACTTCACACAACCAAAGGCAAATGGACCTATAGAATCTTGTATCCTCCTTAGGATAGGACTCCATTCTTTGTGGACATGCTCAGTGGTATCTGATTGGATTTTTTTCAGAAACTTAGCTTAGCTGGTCATGTCAGCCCAAATGCAGCACAGAGACTTGATCCAGAGATATCTAAGATGAGACAGTGACTGACAGATAATAAATGACACCATGATCTACTTGAATGACCTACTCAGTCAATCAATGGACCCTGATGCAGCAGCCTGCAACTTTATTCTGGAGCCAACTATCACACTGGAATAGGTGATCTGTGAGCACTGGATTGACATCACTTGGTACCTACTCTGCTGACCTACCCCTTTTCGTATAGTGATGATATTCTAATCCCTCCTGAGGCTCTTATGTAAATGTCTTAATTCCAATAATTTTCAAAAGAAGGGTCAAATACAATAAAGTCAGTTTCTTTCATGGTTTAAACATAGGTTTCCTTTACCAGACTATTGTCTGATTTTTTTTTTCAAGCATTTGTAAGCATGGAATACCACTGAGTACATTTACACGAAAGTGGGAAAACTTCAACTTATGTCAAAAATGAAAGAAGAAACCAATCCTTTAGGTCCTAACAAAATGTAGAGGGACCTATTTACTCAAAGTTTGGTGCAAGCCTTTCCTGCAGCTCTAACAGCCGTGCTCCATAAGGCGAGGGAGTGAAAGGTTTGTTAATGACATGGTGCTCAGAACTTGAACTGAGCACAATTTATCACCTTACCCTGGAAGCCACAAGCCTTCGATAGACTCCAGAGCGCCGAACCCCATTACAGCAGATAAAATTTGACATGCAATTGCTGTGTAAGAAAGAAAATAGATTCTTTTTGCTTCCTATTTTTCCCTGTTTTCAGAATCCTCTACAAAGTTCTGCAGAGCAGTCCATCATCTGAGAGAACAACAACTACTGAGTATAACTATTCTGAGAATGTGATATTCTGATCTATCTTTGTTGGAATTAAAATGGTAGACTGTTCTCTAAGGAGATCGCTAAAGCAACCAATAATCATCCAAAGTGGAAGTGGTAAATCCTGTGTGACTAGTCATTTGCCATGATATAAATCAGTAGAAACTTTTTGTACAGTTTTATACTGATAAGAAGAGTTGAGGTAAAAATAAACAAACTGTAGCCCATTGATGTGTTAAAGCCTGTGTATTCATCCATCAAAAGTGGGATTTACTATTTATATAAATTTTTAAAAATCAACCATATTTACAACAGATACCAAGGTGGGATGCAAACTATCATTAATGAACGTAACAAGAGTTTGGCATAACCACTATGAAAGCAGTAATAACTCAGTCCAACTATGATCCGGGCATGCAGATGGATGCCTGTAATCCCAGCACTTGAAATTCTGAGGCAGGAGTGCCATAAGTTCCAGGCCAGTCCAGGCTATGTAGTGAGACTCTGTAACCAACCAGCCAACCATCAACCAACCAAGTTTAACTTAACCCAACTCAACCCAGCTCAACTATGTTCCATCAAGCAGACACTGTAAAATTAACTGCAAAAGAATTGTATGCTATAACTGGTAGATATGCTTTTCATAGATACTCTGTTTAGTAGTCCTGCAACTACTTTACATGTATTACTGTGACTCAGTAGATAAGTAACAAAATTATTGATAATGAAAGCCAGGTATTTAAAAGTTGAGGAAAGAAATTTCAAATAAGCAAAATGGGAATTTACTTTATTGTATTGCATTAGAGACAGAAATTTCTGAGTATTATCATGTGTAATATTTCAGATACAGGTGTATTTGAAATAAATGCATAAAAGTGTGTACATAGATTAGTATATATACATAAGTTTGTTATGTCTGTTACTGACAGGGCATGGAATAGTAACATTCAAATAGAGATAAGAACATACAGATTTCAAAACTTGGTTTCTAAATACTAATCTTCAGTAAAAGAAATTTGGATTTGTTGGAGAAATGACTAATTCTAGGTTATGTTATGGAACTACAAGAATAGCTTAGAGTAACTTGTGGTACGAGAAAGTAGGGAAGTGCTCAAAACAAAAACTATAACCACTAATGAGGATAGTCTCAAGTTGTTTCCATTTGCCTATGAAGGCCTCAAGGTCATCCTTTTTTATAGCTGAGCAATATTCCATTGTATAAAAATGCCACATCTTTTTCATCCACTCTGCAGTTGATGGGCATCTTGGTTATTTCCAGGATTTAGCTATCACAAGTTGTGCAGCTATGAACATGGGTGCACATATATCACTGTGATATGAAATTTTCAGTTCTTTGGGGAAAATACCCAGGAGGGGGATAGCTGGATTGAATGGGGCTTCCAATCCTAGTCTTCTGAGAATTCTCCATATGGATTTCCATGTACTGGCTCGACTTTGCCATGTTATGTTCCAGTTGTTTCTTTCTGCTTTTCCTCATTTAATTGCTTATCCTACCTGGTGGTTTCTTTCTATTGTTGTTTTGGGGATTGTGGTCATTTTTATCTCTGTCTAGTATATCTTTCAGTACTTAGTTCTTGTTTGATTGTTGAACAGATCTGTTTGCAGTGTCACTACTTGAGTGTCTATTTTGTGTGCTTTAATTTTGTAACTTGAACAACTATTTCTAAAAGAGCAATATGTGATCAACTAGTGATTTCTTACTGTTTATGTTTTTTTTTGAAATTCTGTAATATTTCTCTCCTTTTTCTGTTTTATCCCTTTAAATAAAAATTTTTTTTAAAAAAGTATAACCACAGATTAAAAGGACACAGGGACCTACCTAAAAGATCTTCTAATAGTCAAAGATGAGCTAAGTAGAACCACACAATGAAAATAGTAATATTTGCTTATAACTCAATAAATGGAAAAAATATCCACCAGTTCTTATTGATATTAGTAAATGAATAGGCACATAAATAAATTGGAAAATTTATTTCAGAAAAATTCTAAGCAATAAATACAGAAGAAATGAAGAACGTTGCTGGAGACCAGTTGTATGAGAGTTAAGTTGCTAAACACAGGGGCCTCTGGTCCTTGTGCTCACAGCCTCTAAAGACAAGATAACTGCAGCTGCAGGGCTGAGGCTCCCTATTCAGAGCAATAAGACTGCCAACCTTACAGATCAAACAGTTCTCTTAATTACTGCCTTTGTTCTAGCTTCTTTCCAGGACTTTCCCACCATCTGCTTCCTGCACCTCTCCAACCTGTGGAAACTCAATAAATATGGGTGTTCCAGAGAAGCTGTTGTCTTAGCTCCTGAGAGAGTTCTGACCTTCCTAGACCCCACAAACCATGATTGCATTTATCTTTATATAAGCCTTTTCTGTATGCTTCCCATTATGTTGATAGCCTGATCAGCTCCTGATAGAATGTAGAATATTCATCATTAGAAAAGAATAAAGATAATGACAACAAGCAAGATCTCCTAGTGAATGCTAAAATTAACACAGATGTACAGTGACAAAGATAACTGTATATGCTTAATATATACCCATTGAGTTTGTTAGTTACTGTGATACTATAATAAATGTCAATGGAAAGAGCATCCTAAGTTTAAACAGTAATGAGATCTATTGAGACAGTGTATCCTTTATATCATGTGACTTATGAGCATATCAGGGCTATTATGTTATTTCCCAAAATGTATAGCTTGAGGCCCATCATAAGAAAATATGAAAATTCAAATTTATAGAATTTTAATAATGAAAAACCTGGCAAATATGTACTGAAAGTTGGGAAATATTGAGTATATGTTGTGCACTGGAGGTAAATACAGAGATATGACAACCACATGTAATATGGGATCCTAGATTCCCATATAAAAAGGATATCAATGAAAAACTTGAGGGAATCTGAGGAAGTGAGAAGTCAATAGATTGCACCAATGTTAATTTGTTAGTGAGGCTAGATTTTCATCATTACCTTCCATAATTAGGTAGGGTTACATGACCAGAGAGGGAGAGCCCACAATGGCCTTCTATGTGTTGGAGAGCCAGAAAATCCATAGCTGCTCAGTATAAGAAGCTGGAAGCTACAAACAGCAGCATTGAAGATGCAGCACAAGCCAGGAACTGAAGGCCTGGAAGCTCCCTAGCGAGTTACTGATATAAGTCTGTGTTAGTTACTTTTCTTTCATCGATGAGACAAAATACCTAGTGACCAAACTGAAGGAAGGAGAAGTTTATTTAGCTTATAGTTTGTGGAGGTTTCAGTTTATAATCAGCTGGTTTCAAGGCAGAGCGGCATGTGGCAGGGGGCAACAGTTCACGGTGGCAGAAGGCAGCAAAAACAACAAGAGCAAAAGGGGAGGATGGCAGAGAGAAGATTCTTTCTATCGCTTGTATTGCATGTAGGCTACCTACCCTAGGATTGGTGTAGCACTCACACCCATAATCCCAGCATTAGATCATAAATCACTCACAAATTCCAGAAGCCTATCCCATGACTGTATGAGGCTTTGAGGGAACATCTAGACACAAACCATAAGATGGTCCATGTTGAAGGGCTGAAGGAAATGGAGTCTGATATCCACAGCCACAGCCAACATCAGTAGCAAAAGAGGCACCTAGCACAAGGTGAATGGGGCTTTTCAAATGTGAGTCAACTTCCTTCTTCTTTCCCTTTTATTTCAACCAAGCTACAAATCCATTGGATGGCACCACCCATAACCAGGATGAGTCTTCCCTCTTCAATTTGCTGGCCAAAATGCCATTTATCTTTGGGAATACCCCCCCCACACACACACACACAGGAGACTGCTTTACTAATTGGTTAATTTGGTGTTTCTTAATACAGTCAAATTGACACCTTCAAACCTTCAAAAACCTTCAAACAAAACAACCAATCAGTACAGATTCAGCACAGAAGCAGACAGGGGGACTCAGTCATCTATCAAGTCAGGCATCAAAGAAACTTGCAAAAACCATAAATAAAACACCTATCTTCTCATAAAACATTTTTTGGAAAGTAGTCAGTGAAAAAATAATCTAGGAGATTTAAGTAAAGTTTGAAATTAGTTAATATTTTTATTAATACTAATTTCTTACTCTTGGTAGTTGTATCACAGTTTTGTAAGTTGGTAATATTAGGAGAAGCTGGGAATAGAGGAATAGAGGAAATTTGTGAGCCAGCAAGTCTAAAATTGTTTCAAAATAAACGTAAAAATGAACAGGTTTTCTAGGGTTCCTAATGTTACTTACTAAAAATTAAACCTATTTTATTTGATTAAGTCATTTGTGAAATAATTTTTTTAAAGGATGTAAAATTCCGTCTTCTTTGTAACAATATAGAGAAGTTAGTCATATCTCTTTCTCCATAGTCCTTAAGATTCTGACAATGATTCTCTTTGACCAAATTTTAATCAGGCATCCTGGAGTTCTGTTAGGCAATAGGCCTTGTTTCAGACTCAATCTTTGATCTGCTCCCTAGTTATATTTTCGTGGGTGTCCTAGGAAGTTGGTTTTATGAGAATCTACGCTCGGATATTCATTTACCCTTGCAAGCTCATCAAATTCCTTATCTCCACACTTTGTATCTAATAATCCTGGCCTAGCTTTATAAGAATTCTGTTAATTTTGTTTGGTAATGATCCCCTCAAGTCTTCTTAGTGGTTTTCCATCCACTGAGGTCTCATTATGCTTATTGCCCAAAACTTTCAGATTATGTTCACTATATTTGGAGTTGAAACCTTATCTCTCCAATATTTGTGAGAGTTATGACACCTACCTCTTCCTAAATGAAGTCTTTCTTCCTGACAGTTTTAATGAATGTCACCATAATTTTTTTGTTACTAGTTTTTCAATGTAAGTCTGTACATCCAGATTTTCATTGTAAATCAATACAGTTAATGCAGGCCTAAAAAATAAAGGGCACCAAGTGACAGTTCTTGTGACTAAGAAGACGAAGTCACCTCAGGACATACCGTTATCCCTAGTAAGCTCTTTCAGACATGAGCACCTTGACTTCTGAGACTTAGCTCCTTGGTTTACTTCCAATTAGCTCATACCTTCAGCTGATCACAGCTGAGCCTGAGGCTTCTACTGAGTAGGGAGAGACTAACGCCTGAAGGATATTGGCATAAATTAATAGGAGCATGTGGGATTGTGAAACAGTTTTGTATGAATATAAAACAGGGATCCAAAATGTGTTCTAAAAAACATTCAAGACTGTGATAGTACATTCTCAAGAAGACAGTTTGGATGTAACACAGCTATACTAGAAATAAATCATAATATAACGTGTTTGCATGAATAAATGAGACCTTTTAGTGAGGGAATGGAATAGAAGTTAAACGAAAGACTGCCTTTCCATGGGAAGGATTGTGCTGAAAAACATCGATTCATTTAGAAGTCAGTTCTGGTTCTCACAGCCTGAAATATTCACCATGAAGTGTACACATGGCAAAGCTGAAAACAACCCCTTGACCAGGGAATGATATCGTTCCTCTCAGGCCCATTAGTTTGCTACCTTCACTATGTCCCTTCAACATTCTTGGCTTTTCTGAGCCCCATCCCTTAATCTCCACCTTGGCTTAACTGAATGTAGCAGAGTGATAGTCTGTTCGTTGTTTTATTTTTTTTTTCTCCCAGTAACTATTATTTTTACACTTTATCACATTTAGACAAGCATTTGTTTTCTTTTTGTCCCTAATCATTGTTAGGCAAAAAGGTGACACTTTTGCTATCATTGAAAATGGAAATGAAAAAGAAAAACTTTTAGTGTCTTTCATATCATACAGAACAAGTAAATAATCCTTTAGTTTATTATAATTACATTCCATTATTGACATTTAGAAAAAAGATCAGTGCCTTATGTTTGTTAACAAGCAATTAAATTAGGAACTTTTGAATTTTCTAAAGGAAATTTGAACTTAATTTAAAAAATTAAAATATACTCAATGATGTTTTCTCAATTATGTTTCCTCTTTGTGTATGGTATTGGGCTCAGGATTGTGAAAATTCATTGTTGGAAGTATGAATAAAACCTAGGTATTATAAAGATTGTGGTCCAAAGCCAAACTTTATCTGATAAACCTTTCTTTCATACTATGCATTCTTTCATTGGGGTTTCCACTCAACATAAGGGAAGCCCTTACATTGAGTTCACACAGACAGGTCCAGTGAATGCAAGATCAGTACTCCAGACCTATGGCAAAGAAATGGCTGTGACTAGAGGATTTTTCAGACCTATGGCAAAGAAATGGCTGTGACTAGAGGATTTTTCAAGTTTTTCTAGATCCTGAAGTAAAGTTATGTAAGTTGGGCTCTAAGTATACGTGAACTATCACTTTCTATCCTGTAGATGTTGTTTATGTTTGATCCTTAGTGATTCTTAATGTACTATATTGTGAGTTTTGAGAGTTAGACAGAAAAATTCATATTTTACTATTGAATTCTACTAAACTTATTTAATACATCAGTAAAAGTGTTGTGTTGAAGAGAAGAAAACTTATAGCTTCTGAGTTTACCAGCTAGTGAAGTTAAAAGATTTTCTCCTATGAAGCAAAATTAATAGTAAAGAACACTAAAATAAATGTTATAAAAATAATTTAAATTCTCCATACTTTTTGGGACAGAAGAAATTTAAGATTTTTATTGCACCTCCATAATTACATATTTTATAGATTGTTAACTTGTATATTACATTGATTCAGCATAATATTAGTAAATTAATAATATCAAAGTCACTCAGTAAATTTACTTATGAATTTAAGTTAAATATCATCAGCTTTTATGTTTAACTTTTAATGAATATTTTTATTTGGTCATTTTGAGTTGAATAAAAATTAACACTTCTACTGTATAGAGATATACATAGGATGCATAATGAGATATATAGTATTTTTGCAGTATTAAAATTTAACATGAGTTTCAATTAGGAAAAAATATATAAAAATGCTTCAGGTTCATGAAAGGGAGAAACAATGAAAAACTGATTGAGCAACATAGCTCTAACCATACACAAAAAAATGCATTTTAAACAGGAAAACCAAAAGTGGAAAGTAATAGTAGTTACATTCAGAAAATAGAAAGTGCTATGGTTCCTATTTAAGACCTACGAAAATATCAAGGTCTTCAGAGAACATCAGTCTCAAACAGGCCAGCAGCATCTACAAGATATCCAATGGCCTTTCCGTTTCTTTTCCTGGTGGTCCTGGTGTTGCTCAGCTGTAGATCAGCCGGCTCTCTGGGCTGCGACCTGTTTGATACCCTCAGCCAGGGGAACACGAGAGCCCTGATTCTCCTGGGACAAATGAGGAGAATCTCCACTTTCTCCTGCCTGAAGGACAGACAGGACTTTGGCTTGGCCCAGCTGGAATTTGATGGCAAGCAGGTCCAGAAGGCTCAGGGCCTCTCTGTCCTCCATGAGATGACCAGGCAGACCTTCAAGCTCTTCACATCAGAGGACTCATCTGCTGCCTGGAACCAGAGTCTCCTTGACACCTTGAGCGCTGGCCTCCATCATCAGCTGAATGACCTGCAGGCCTGCCTGACCCAGGAGGTGGGGCTGGAAGAGCCTCCCCTGATGCTTGAGGACTCCAGACTGGCTGTGAGGAAATACTTCCACAGGATCACTGCCTACCTGAAAGAGAAGAGCTACAGCCCTTGTGCCTGGGAGGTGGTCAGAGCAGAAATCGTCAGATCCTTCTCTTCATCAGGAACTATGTAAAAAAGTATTTAAGGAGTAAGGAATGAGACCTGGTCCAACATAGAAGTGGTTCTCATAGACTAATTCACTGCATCAAATTTCCAGAACTTCTGCCATTTCAAAGTCTTTCAGTATGGCACGAATTCAATTTGTGAGATGTTTTCTGAAGTACCAGACAGCACTGTGCTCAACACTGTGGGGAATATTCCCTAACAAGCTGAATATGCAAATGTATCTGTTTATCTTCTAAAATATTTACTAATTTATTGGATTATAGTATTTAAATTATTCTTGTACACATGTCATATAAACTTTACATTTTGTTTCAGATCAAGTCTTTTCTGTACACTTCGTCAGTTTCTCATTTCGCTTTTTTCACTAAATTTTTACTACAGAAAACATCTCAAAAAATTTCTTCAAGCCTTATTGTACAACCTCATAAGCGCGTGGAAGATGAAAATCACTTACCCATTATTGCCTTACTGAAATTATAAGTAAATACTGACTTGCATTCTTCATTTTAAAACTATGTGCTGTTTATATTTGATCAGTAAATAATGGCTTATATAAATGTCTGAAGATGTGAATAAACATCGACAGGAGTGTGCAGAACACAAGTGGTGTTTACTGACCGATTTCCTTCCCTCAGCCTCCTGAACACAGCCCCACACAGTTTTCTTTCTCTCTAAGGGGGAAGTTTTGGAACCCTTGTCATTCTCTCCCTGCACTTACAGACCATTCACACACAGCTGCTCTCTGGTCCCTCGTGGTTTCTGCTCAGTGGTTTTTCTAAGAAGCAGCGCACCACAAATAAGCTGAACAAAATGTGTAGATTTTGCAGAAACATCCGCAAGAGATGTTACTGTTACTTTCCACTGCATGTCATGCAATGGTAGCTTTAGCTAAAAGCAAACAGAAAGCTGTATCCAATGTGTACAGGGTGAGGAAAACTCTCTCAAGGACAAAGAAGATATGTCTCTGATGGCCAGAGTGTAACAGGAGCAGAAACCAAGACCAGAGACAGATTTCTGATTTATGCAGAAATCCTACCACTGCATGGTTTCCCTGATGCTTCAAAGAGGCTGCTGTTTCACAACCATAATGGTTACCATAAAGTTTGGCAACCATTTTCTTATATTTCCACAAAAATCTAGCTATATATTTCTCTCTGTGGCTTTCCTGAAAAAATATACAAATTTTAAAAGAATAAGAATTCTGGGAAGAGTTCTGGAGAAGACTGTATAGTAACCCTTCCCATGGAAGATCAGTTGGACTTGTTTATTCAGTCAGGAAATGTCAGCATCTGAAGTTATATCTACCTGGTACATTATGTTTATTTTATGAAAAAATAAAACAAAATTTTGTAACCAAATAATAAAAGAATAACAGTAGTTAATACACTGTGTATAATTGAATTCAAAGTAGTTCCATTCCTCCTCATTTTTTCGAGTCACCAATATTTTTAATACAACATCACAGTAATCACCTCCTGCATCTAGAAACCTCCACAGTACTCGCCTCATTAACCTGCCTGCATATTCATGGTGGTGTTTTCCTCTGTGGTTTCTACCCACCATTTCCTATTAAGAGAACAGAGGCACCAATTAAAAGCAAAGTTGGGTGAAATGTGTGTCAGAAACTCATATATAAGGGATATTTTTTCCTCTGATGAATATTTTTGTAAATGAGGGAATTTCCCTGCTACAATAGCGAAACACATTAGCTCTAGCTAAAATGACATGGCAGAATCCATTTATCGGTGAGTACTAAGATTTATAAAAAGCGAGCGCCGCCTGCTGGCCAAAGCACGTAAGAAAGCGTCGGGTTTATGGATAGTTGTCTTCTTTTTAATATTGTTGCAACAATATTATGCTGTATGCTTTATTTTTGTTAGTTTTCCTTCTCTCCCTCCCCTTTCTTTTTCTGTTTCTTCCTGTTCCTCCTGCTCGACTCCCCCCTTCTCCTCCTCTTTCTTCTGTCAAAGTTATCAAAGTCTCTTTCCCAGAAAGGGCTAGAACAAACATTTTAAAATGTCTTTTGTTGCTTAGGGCTGCAAAATCCTCCTAACTTCAGACAGGTCCTGTTCTCTTTGGGCAGTGGACAGCTGTGAGGGGAGAGAAAAGTCTGCTTGTGTTCCTTGTTACCAGGCTGCTCAGAGGTCCAGTGCTTCTGACCCAGCCCTGCCTCTGAGTTCTGCAGCATTCGGAAGGGAGCAGAGAGTCTGCCCCGCGGAGTGTGGAGCTGCAAGGGAAGTCAGGAAATGTCACTAGCGTGGTGGTGCATTCATTTTTTACAATGAGTGTTTCTTCCTGCAGCCATATCCAGTTCCTTGACTATCACGAGTGAGGGATGTGGCACTTGTGTCTGTGCTACTTTGATCCCTGTCCTTACAGAGAGCACAGAAGTAAATAAAGGAGTTCCAAGAAGTGCAAGGATTATCAGTTGATACTTTTGGGCTATCTTTGGTAGAGTTGAGAGGTGCTAATGGGACATGCACAGCACTATAATTATTATGTGATTGGTGAAGATAAGAATTATTGTAACTTAATAACTGCACTTATTCAGACAAAGCCCACTTTTGCAGTCAGCCTTTGTGGACTAGGAACAGTTGATCAAGTGACTAGGAGGTCACCACTGAGAGGTAGGACCCTACATTCAAACACTCTAGGAGAAAGGGAGGAAGGTGGTTTTAGTCTCTCAACAAAGAAATAACTTTTCCTCAGTAAGGAAGTTTTAATGTCACCAGGATGTGGTGAACCACTCTCTGTGGGCTGAAGACTGTGTCAGCCTAGAGCAGGTGTTGCCTGAAGCACGACCAACTTGAGTGAGGTAGTGGGGAAATAATATTAACATTAAGTAGAACATTAACATAATAAAATAACCAGGGTTCAGGCTAGAGTTACAGTTTGAAGATCTCTGCAGACCTCAGAAAGGACATGGTAGAAAGACAAGGTGACATCTATGGTAGTGTTGATGTCGTGGCTCCCATGAAACACAACCATGTGGCCCTGCGTGAATGTATTCTGAAAGGAGATAAACACCAGAGACGCTTGTTTGCCAGTAATCATTGGCCTTGATTATGACAAAAACAGGGAGCTACACTGTTTTATTCATTTTAAAGGCTTTTTATACCATGAGTAGTGAATCCCTGGACAAATATAGAAACCCATAGAGCTAAGGGAGCCTGATTTCCTGTATAAAGCAAGCAGGGAATAAATACTTTGTAGGATCAGTGTTTAGTTATATTGTGAGAATAAAAAAGGACCAATATTTGTACATAAAAAATAGTGTGTATCTGTGGACTTGTTCATATACACACAGATGAGAAGGATCTCCACTTCCTTGTGTCTGAAGGACAGAAGAGACTTCTGATTTCCAAGGAGATGATGACCAGCAACCAGGTCCAGGAGGCCCAGGCCACATGAGTCCTCCAGGGGATGCTGCAACAGATCCTCATCTTCTTCTTTACAGAGTGCCCCTCTGCTGCCTGGACCACGGCCCTCCTGGACCAGCTGCATTCTTTGCTCCACAGAAGCTGGAAGTCAGAAAGATCTGCTTGGTGCAGGAGGATGGAGGGGAAGAATATGTCCTGGCAACTGAGGACCCAACCCTGAAGTACTTCTGGAGGACCTTGCTGAAGTACTTCTGGGGTACCCATGTCTACCTGGAGGAGAAGAAGTACAGTTACTGTGCCTGGGAAGTTGTCATGGTGGAAATCAGGAGGGCTGTTTCTTCCTCAGCAAAGTCGCAAGATAAATTAAGAAGCAAGGATGGAGACCAGTCACCCTGAAATGATTCCTTTGAATAATGGGACATCTTACATTTCACATGCATCTTTATATATTTAAAAATACTTTTATTACCATTAGCCACAGGTTTTAAATTAATTCAACTAATACTTTAACAGTAAAGTTAAGCTAAAGTATTTCAGTTTTGAAGCATCAGTTCTTAGATGAAAATCTCATGTTGTTTGCTTTTATTTACTTATTTATCTATGCATTTTGCCATATTCATAATATTTGTGTTTTGTATAAGGGACTCAGTTTTTTATTTCGTTAAATTATATTTTTATTTAAGTAATTTTTCTTTTTTTTTTTTTTTTGCTACTGGGTATTGAACTCATGACCTCATGCTTGCCACGCAGGTGCTTGTGCTGCTGAGCTAAATCCCTGGCCCTATTTAATTAATTCTTATCAAAGAACACTTTTTAAGTCTCTTTTCTAAAACCAACCATTACCTAGTTTTCTAAAGCAAAATGAAGAATTGATGGTAGTAGTTATTTATTTATTCATTCATCCTTTCTTTTCAAGTTGTATGAATAAAGTGGTATCACAGGAATAGATTATAGAATTGCTATCAAGAATACAAGTAAATAAAAATAACACAATTCCTACTCTATTGAAATGCAGTGTTACAGAGAAAGAAACATAAAAACTGTATATGTAACCTCACTTGTATGAAATACTGCAAAAATAATGAAAGAAAACAATATTTATCCACCCCAAATTTTATCCATAAAGATGCTGAGATGGAAAAGAAAATACTGAATGTCTTTCCTAAGATGCCTGAGGACATGAATATGCAGAGGTCTTGTCAGCAGTTAGGTGTGAGTGTCTGGAATTAACAACAGACACCACAGGTAGAGGTGGAAACTGGGACTCTGGGATGATTATCTGGTAATGCAGGCAGAGAAATGGAGTTGTTTGTTGGTTGATGCCATCTGTAGGCTACCAAACTATGTGACACCTGGGTCAAGAGGGGAGAAGGTTACCTCTTACTACTTTACCTGTCACATTCACAGTTGGCAAATTTGGGTAATGCTTAGGTAATGGAAAGCAAGCTAGATGAATACTCTGGGGAAACTTGCAGCCACTGAATAATGGCTTATTTTATTTGTAGAAATAACCCTTGCTTTAACCAAAGGGAAAGTGATGGGAGGGTAAGATCTTAGGATATTGGGCTCTATGAATATTGATCATGCTGAACTCTGTCACCTTAGAACAAAAAGTGTCTCTAGATGTGACAATTACATATGCGTGAGGAAAGTGTTAAACAGACTGGAATAACATTGGTTTTAGATTTTGAATTCCCATGTGCATTTCACCTGAAGTAACTTATATTTACAGTAGAATTATTGACAAGTAGAAGGATTTTGTCAGCCCTCATTAGGAAAAGAATGCAAAGAGAAAGTCTGTTGTGTTTTAATGGTGGACATTTGTTCTGGATAAAGATGGTTCAATGAAAAGTATTGTATTTTTATTTAAAATAGCAACTGATAGAAATATTCAGAGATTCAGAAGTGATAGTTTTGTCCTCATGTATCACTGACATGGACCACAGCATGTGTACACACTCCTCCCTCTCAGTGATGTTCTTCAGCCTTGCTGTCAGCCTTTAGAGCTAGGAATGGCTTCAAACCCACAGTTAGATCAGCAGGGAATCTTCCTGTTGACAGATAGTGAAGAAACTGCCTTTTTGTCTGGTGAATGCAAAGGATTCTGGGCTCTCCTTAGGGGGGCTAAAAGCCAATTCCAGAAGATCTGAGGTCATGTAGTCCTCCTGGAGTTGTTATAATGAATCACCTACCTCTTGAGCACAAGTGTTTCTACTGATGCTTTGAATTAGTAGAAATTCTGCACTGGACTTGGTCTGCAGCTGAAAAGAGTAAAAGAAATACCCACGGTAAATAAATGTTTTCTACTAACTGCGAGGACCTGTTTCTTTCTAGCATACCCAAGTGGAGGACAATGTCATTTGGAGGATATTAAACTAGTAGATGCCTGGCCATCTGAAGGAGGATAAAGGCAGATGACCAAGAACAATTTAATTTATAGGAACAGGGAAATCGATCTTTTGCAAAAGGGAAGGGGGCCAAGAGATGGAAGGAGTCCAAAGCAGTAGAAGAGGACCAAAAAAGAATGAGGATGTGTTATGCACATGTACCAACCTCCTGTGATGAATGCAATAATTACAGGCTGCAAACACACACTAATAAAATAACTGGAAAAATTAACGAGCATGATGTGGTTAAATGAGGGGAAAGAGACTGTAAGATGATTTGGGGATACAGGTCACTCTCTCCCCACTGAGGTTCACTTTATACTGGTCCATAAACCAGCTCCCTTATGTTTTACCCCTTTTTCTTCCATTTTTTTTCTTTGAGCACTCCATTACCCTATTTTTAAGCTAACTGGTTCTTTTTCTATGTCTATTCAAATATGTCTTCAAAGCTATTATTAATTTTTCATTCCAGAAAAAGTTGCTTTTAAATTCCATAATGTTTCTTTGATTTCTTGTTTAGATTTTTTATTTCCTTAATGATAGTTCTATCTGTCCATATCAATTTATCTTGAATTTCTCCACATCTTTCTTCAGTTTTTGAGACAGTTTAAAGATTTAAGACAATTATTTTTTAAAGTCTTGGTTTAGTGGGTATATATATTAGTAGGTGTTTTTCTTCAGGGAATTTCTAATGACTTTTTATTTCTTTTTGAACCAATATTTTCTTTTTTTATTACATGCTGTGTGATTTTTTTTGGTAAACTTTCCATTTGAATCTAATAATTTTATAACTCTGAAAATCAGCTTCTCTCCTGATCAGCAGTATTTTGTATTTTATGTTGCTGTTTTTGCTTTCTGATTGTTGCAGGCTGTTTTTTGACCTAGAATCAACCTGATCTATGAACCGAAGTTCTTCTTAGGTTATTTTTGGAACTACATCCTTCTCTGGCATGTGAAATTACTTTTTTATTTTTGTTTCTGTATTTGTTCATGACTTTGAATATTCTAGTACATAAAGTCTAATTCTTGAAGTGAGAAAAAGAGACAAATAAAAGAGGAAGAGGAAGCTGGCCTGCCAGTGTTCTGGGATTCACTCTGTATAGAGAGGGAAGACAGAAAAAATCAGATCAAATCCGGCAATCAGGGACCTGAGAAGAGACCTTGAAAAGTGAAGAAAAGGGTCGAGCAGCAGGATCGCCTGCTGCTACTGTGAGAGATGTTTGAGCAGACTGAGAAAAGCCATCATTTATCATCTAAGACTTGCTGTGAAAACTGCAGTCCTTGGGTAACTCTGAGAGTCCAAAACAGTTACATCAAACAGATTCTGCCACATGAAGTTGTTATGTAGAAAGGGAGACAAGTTCCTCTTTCTTCCTATTTCAAATTCTTCCCAGAATCCCCTACAAAGTTCTTCGGAAAGTGCCAGCATCTGTAAAAACAACAAGAATTCCTCTTGGCAGAATATGTTGGAAATTAAAATGGTGGACTTCTTTCAAAAGGGTCAACACTGCAATCAGTGAGCACCCAAGGAAAGGTAGAGCCTGTATCTGTACCAAATGTCATGGTTCAAATTGTTAGAAAGTTTTCACAATTTAAACTTGTAATAAACTTGCAGTAAAAAGAAAAAAAGAAGAGATTCTCTTCACTTGTTTAAATCTGTGGAACTGTTAACTAAAAAATTGAAATTTATTACACACAAATATGCTTGAAAAACCACCGTATTGGCAGTAGAAATTCAGATGGAATGTAGACTATAACAGATAAGGTAAAAGTAATAGCATAATCACTCTAAAAATGAAAAGTACTCTGTCCAACCACATTAAACAAGTTAAACACCTTAAGACCAAAGACCAAAGAATTGTACACAAATAATGTACTCTAGTAGATATACTTACTTATCTCAAAGATTCTAGTTAGTTGTTCTGAAATTAACTTACATATATTACTAGGATTGAGCAACTAAGTAATAATATTACAGATAATGAAAAGCAGAACCTTGAAGTGGGGTAAAGAAGCTTCAAATAAAATGGGAAGGCTAGAGTGAAACATTATGATGGATTAAAATCAAAGATGTTCGTATATTTTCATGTTTTAGTATATTCTGATATGGTCTCTTTTGAAATAAGAAAGGTGTGTACATACATTAACATATATATGTTAATCTGTAGCCCTATCTATCTATCTAGCTAGTCTTATCTCTAATAGACCTAAAGGCAGTGACATTCCAATAGTGACAGACACATCTAAATCTCAGAACTTAATTTTTAATGCACATTCCAAATAAAAGGTATTGGGTTTTTTTGGAGAAAGAATGGAATTCATGATGGAGAATGGAACTACAAGAATAGCCCAGAGTAGTTTGTGGTATCGGAAAACAGAGAAGTATTCACACAAAATGTATAGGTGTAGAGAAAAAAGAAATATGGGCTAACCTGAAAGATCATCCACTAGCCAAAGTTCAGACAACTAGAACCATAAAATAAATAATGGCAGTGTGTTATCATAACCAAAAAAATAAAATAGATATGTAAATTATTACTGATATTAATAAAATTAGTTGATACATAAAGTTGGGGCAAATTTTTATTTAAAAGAATTGCAAATTAAAAAATATAGGCGTGAGGTGAGTATCACATTTAGAACACCATACAAATAATTTCAGTGGGTTAGATCTACAATTATATGCTAAAATTAGAGACCAAACCTTTTAAAAGTGGCAGGAATAACTATAGATCCTCCAAGTATTTCACTCCAAACTATTCCTTAATTGTTGTGATGCTATTTAACATGTCAAGAAAGTATTTGATCATTGTCTTTCAAAGGGTGAAGTTTAATTTCTCTCCATTTGATTATGGGAAGGGAAAACAGTAACTTTATTCAGGTGAAAGCTAGAAGACACCAACTTATCCCAAGGACTAAAGCTAAAATCAATAGTAAATGATATTTTATATTCCCTGTATCATGTGGTATAAATACATCAACTGTAGTGTGTTCTTCCTTTAAATTTATAACTTCAGTTTAATCATGAGTGAATATCACCCAAATCCAAATTGATGGAATTCTGCCTAATAACTCACCATATTCTTCAGAAGTCTCTAGGCTACAGAAACAGACTGAGCATGTGTTAGAGATTGAGAGAATCTCCAGAGACACGATAACAAAATTTAATGTGGAATTCTTTGATTCTTGGAACAAAAATGACATCAGTGAATAGACTGAGGAAATCTGAGTAGGCTCTTATGTCTAAATAATATACTGCAGCAATGTTAGTTCCTTGTTGGTAGTTGTATGATGGTTATACAAGTAGTTAATATAAGGAGAAGATGTGAAAGAGAATAGAACAAGTATCCGACTGTAAGCACGACTGCTTTAAAATGCAAGTTAAAATGAATAGGCTTTCAAGATTCTTAACATTCTTAACAAGTGGTTTTAAAATATACTTTACTGATTAAAGTAATCCACTAAATTCTCTTGTCAAAGAATTATAATTCTATCTCCCATGTGACAATTTAGAGGATAGTTCTCTATTTCTTTCTCTATAGTTCTTAAGGTTTTGACAAAGACTTGCCTTGTTCAAACTTTGTAAAGATTCCTGGACTCCTCTTTGGTGATTCATCTTCTTTGGGCCCAGACTTTCTAGTCTCATGGATGTAAGATTCACAGTAAATACGTTTCCTTACAACGCCCTTCCCTGAATATTTCATTGTCCGCACTATCTTATCCAGTTTCTTATCTCCATAATGCACATCTGACAACCTTGGCCTTTGCTCGTAAACACCTTTGTTAAGTTAGTTTAGCAAGGAAGGACTCTGCACTTTGGATATCTCTGCTCAGTGATTTTCCATCTCCTAACTCCTTCATTCTGCTTCCTGGTCATTTGCTTGTTGGCTGTCTTTGCTGTAGTCACAGTTGAGGCCCTCTGCCTTCCACATTTTGATGGTCCTGAAACCTGTCCCAGCAGTTGAGAATCAATTCTTTCTTATTGCTTTATCAAGTGTCATCATATTTTGTTTCTGTTCTTCAATGTAAGTCAGTGCAATTAATCCAGAAACAAACTGCAGGAAATTCAGGTGACTGAGTCCTCAGTCACCACTGGCTGTATTTTTAATTGTCTCAATGAGCCCGTTAGATGGGAGCTTCTTCTTCTCTCAGTCTGGATTAGTTTACTTGTCTCACCTAATCACAACTGAAGTGTGTGTTCTCCCCAAACAGGTAGAAATTAGAGCCTGATGGATTTGAACAAATGCATAGAAGTGTGCAGAATGTTGTTTCTGTGTGCAAAGTGTTATTTATAAATATATATCTGAGCGCTAACATTGTTAGCTTACACAAATTTTCTAGCTCATAAAATTATACTCTGAAGTAGGCAACAATAGGATTAACACTTAAAAATAAAATGGGACCCAAGTTAATCATTAAATAATTCATGTAACAAGCTAGGATCAGCAAATAGGGCTTTTCAGTGGTAGAGTCAAATAGAATTAGGAACGACAGAGAAGAGCCAGGACTGAAAACAATGGACAGTGTAGAAATCATCCTTGATTCTTGTACTCAGACAGCATGTGAGAGCAGAGACTAAAGAGGTGTTTTATGCATCCCAACATGGTCTTCACAGTCAGGAGCTTGCTGTGCTTTCATCTTATCTTTTGAGAGTAAGGACAAGAATAGAATCTGGCGCTACCTGTTTTACTCACTATAAGTCCAGTGGGCTGATGACTTGCTACTTGTGTTATGTTCAAAGAATATGAAAAATGCTAGTGTTACTTGTTGTTAAAGTGAAGATCAATTTAGCAAATTCTACCAACAGTCTGACTAACAATAAACACTATGCGATTTAGATATTTTGTTGTTTTTACTAATATTATCTTTATTATTTAACTCTACTAAGTTAGTGGAAGTGTTCACTGAAAGTGTCAGTTGTTTTGTTTTTATCAGAGATCTGTTATGAACATTAACAGGCTGAGTTTATTCACTCACTAGGGAAAAACCCAATGCAATTAACACTTGTCCACTTTTCAAATTTGCACTCTCACAAATTTTCTTTCCTTGAGTATCTTCTTGTGAGCCAATTGGTGTCTCTTCTTTGATCCCTTGTGAAGGTTGGGGGTAGGAAGGTTGAAATCAGACCCTGCACAAGGAAATCATTACTTTTTAAACCCCAGGCCTGATACACCACACCTTTAAACACCTTGCCTTTGCTTTCCACACTGCTCAGTTTCCATTTTGTTGGGCTGAATGTAGCCAAGACATATTTCATAGTTCCCCCCTGTAATATATTGCTTTCTTTACATTTTTAAAAATCAGATTTAGATATGTGTTTGTTTTTGTTTGTCCTAAATCATTGGGAAAAAGAATGACAACTTTTTCTTACAAGGAAAAAATAAATGAGAGAAAAAAAATCTATCGAGTTTCTTGCATGTTACATGAACAATTGTAGAGCTCACTTACTGAGTGACATTTAAATCTAAATGTTGACAGTTAAGAAAAACATTGTTGCCTTTTGTTTGATAAGAATCAATTAGAATTTGAACTTCTCCAGGTACCCTGGAAATTTTGGTCTATAAAACAAATGAAACATTTTAAAATAAAATTGATATTTGTCAATCATGTTTTCTCACCGGATAAGATGTTGGTTTGAAAAGTATGAAAATTAATTCTTAGATGTGTGAATGAATCTTAGATATTCTACAGGTTTGTACTACTTCAAAGCTCAATGGTACCTGACATAATCTTATTCCTTAGTAAAAATTCATTTATTTTTATTGTTTCATTTTGTGTATCACATAACAAAGTATTGACACTGTGATCATGGAGACAGGCAAAAGTGTGCTAGATTAGACTTACAAACTTTTGGCAAATATATGGCTATGATTAAAGAACTTTCTAAGGTTTATTGGGTGTGTGAATCATATCATGAGAGGTGGCCTTCATGCAAATGAGCTATCATGATCTGCTTGGTAAGTGTGGCTCACACTTGATCCTCAGTGCTTCTCAGCGTCTGTGGCCACTGAGAAGTAAATACACAAATTTCAAATTTCATTTTATAGTTTTACTAAAGTTATTGAAAAATCAATCATATGACAAGTAAAAAGAGAAAAAATTGAGTATTTGAATATCTAGTTGCAAATGAAGTTAAACATTTTTCATAAGCAAATTAAATACATTAATATAAATGTTAAAATAATAGTTGTTTTTCAATACAGCTTAACATTCAATGATTTTAGTCATTTTAGTACATTGTTCTCATATATTACAGATTGATAAACTACATATGACTTTGATAACTTGGCATTTAATCAAATTAATTGCACAAATAAATTATATTAGTCACTAAGAAAGTTTAGTTATGAAGATAAAAGTCAGCATGTTTTAAATATAACTTAAGCTGGGGATTTAGCTCAGCAGCATAAGTGCCTGCCTTGCAAGTGCAGTCTTGAGTTCGATTCCCGGTACCAAAAAATAAATAAATATATATATATATACACACACACACACACACACACACACACACACATATATATATATAATTTAAGAGATTAAATTTTTTATTCAGTCATTTTTAATCCTGGATTGAATAAAAAGATAATTTTAACCAGCTTTATGTCTAAAGTATACACATGTGGGGCAAATGAATAGAGTATATTTATGTTATTAAAATTTAATAGTTTGTTTTGTTTTGTTTTGGTACTGGGATTGAACTCACGACCTCACACTTGCCAGGCTGTCACTTATGCCACTGAGCTAATTCCCCAGCCTTTAATAGGTTTTAAATTAAGTAAAATATATAAAAGGTCTTGGAGTGAGGAAGTGGGAAAGAATAATCCAAAAATGGTTGAGAAACACTGTTCTAAACTCACATAGAAAATGCATAAGGAAAGTAAAAGGAGAAGTTGAAGGTAATAGGGGTTACTTTCAGAAAATAAAAAGTACCACATGTGCTATTTAAGATCTATGGACAAATCAAGGTCTTCAGAGAACCTAGAAGGGAAGATTTTACCAGGGCAGAAACACCTACAAGACCACCAATGGCACTGTCATTTATTTTACTGGTAGCTCTGGTGATGCTGAGCTGCAGGTCAATCTACTCTCAGGACTGTGATCTGTCACAAATGCACAATTCAAGGACAAAGAGGGGCTTGATACTCGTAGAACAAATGAGGAGAATCTCCACTTTCTCCTGCCTGAAGGACAGACAGGACTTTGGCTTGGCCCAGCTGGAGTTTGTTGGCAAGCAGGTCCAGAAGGCTCAGGCCTTCTCTGTCCTCCATGAGCTGACCAGGCAGACCTTCATGCTCTTCACATCAGAGGACTCATCTGCTGCCTGGAACCAGAGTCTCCTTGACACCTTCTGCACTGGCCTCCATCATCAGCTGAGTGACCTGCAGTCCTACCTGACCCAGGAGGTGGGGCTGGAACAGCCTCCCCTGATACATGAGGACTCCAGACTGGCTGTGAGGAAGTACTTCCACAGGATCACTGCCTACCTGCTGTGGGAAGTGGATACAATTGATTTCTGTTTGTCACTTCAAATCTGAGAACAACTGGTGGGTAAGTAAATACATTAAGAAGCCAGTGTCATGGTGTACAGCTTTGACTGGCATCCCAACCAGGTTTTGCTGACAACGGGTTATTTTCTGCCTGTGTTAAAGAATTAGATGGGCAACAGTCTATACCAGCATTATACCCTGGTATATCAAAGTGCCTTTTGACAATTAATACCTGAGTGCAGTGGCAGTGGCACTGGTGACTGGATCCATGGAGTCAGGTTCTCTGCCACCTAGCCTGGTCAGCCATGACAGCACCATGTCTCTTGTGAATGCCTCAAAAACTGCAGATCTCTCCTCTGAAAATGGAGTTCCTCTCATTTCTGAAAGTCTAGTTTGTCTCTGGGAGTAGCATCCTATCTCCTAGGTATGATTCCTGCCCAATACTTTTTATCTATGGTGATTGTGGCTTTGTCTCCAAGCTGGATGTTCTAGAGCAGAATATCCAGATGTACCTATGCCACTGCACCCTTTTGTGATGTGGTCCACGACCAAAGATCTCAGTGCAGCCTTGGAGATGCTACACCAGAATAGATCATTCAAATATGCATTTATGAGACAGACAAGAAAGATTGTTGCACATTTTGCACTACTGAAATCCCTGGAGCCTTGTCAGCTTGGGATTTGAAGATCTTAGAATCTTCCATCCAAAGCATCTGAACGATGTGAAGCTGATGGAGGATGAGTCACATCCATTCAATATGAGAAATGAATCTGACTGGCATTGCCATTTTCGTGGTGGTGAGGAAACACTGCAAATACACAATGCATTTACATTGTGTGTTATTGTTTGAGTAAAACTGGTGGAAGTATTGGTTTCTAAAGGCAGTAGTGATTTTTTTGTTGTTTCATTTTATTGTTGACCAAAGTGTCTCTTTAAGTAGATTGTTATAGAAAATTTTCACAGTAAATTAAAGGAAACAGTGAAAATGGATTTGCCTGAGGCAAAATTAAATTCAAAAATCCCACACATGTATTTAAAAAGAGAGAAAAAAAGAAAAAGCAGGTATATAATTTATATATGTGCAATTTTCACCTCTTTAAAATATACTTGCATTCATATAGATCTCATGAATTCCATGTATTGGCAAATCATGTTAATATGTTTAAGGTTTTGTTCATTTTAAATTCTAATGCATTTAATTACAACTCTGATTGAGATTATGTTGAATGTCAATAAAATGCGCTGTGAATGGAAACTATGACTTCAGTGGAAAACCTGATGGAATTGGTGATCTCAGTGACTGCTGAATGGGTGCTGGCAGAAAGTGAGTAAGGGGACACAAGGACTCCCATTGTCTGTTTTCGCTCTGAGGAGTCTTGCACCTCACTTGCATCACAGTGAGACTTGAGCTCATTTTCCTTTTGCTCTAGTCCATTCAAATGCAATAGCAGCTTTCTAGGAATGTTGAATATTGGGGAAATTCACATATCAAAAATTACTGAAAATAAACATTCATGTCCTTCTTATCATTTTTGCTTTACTATTGTAGTTCTAAAAAGTCTAGGTGAAAGGGAAAGTAATTCAGAGAAAGTGGCAACACAACACTTTGCCCAGGAAAATATTAAATACAGAGTACATATAAAACTTAAGGCTCTGAAACCATTAAAATAAAAAGCAGGGTAATTTTATGTAACCTCATAAACTTGATTTCATGGCCCCACATTTTCTTTTGTGAGATAGAAAATGATGATCCCAGGAACTCACCTGAAGCATCTTCACTCTTGAAGATGTGGAATACCACATAAGATAGGAGGAGTTAGAAATTATGAAGTGATGAAGGCAAGAAGATCTGTAAAATCCATGGACTATTTTCTGGATGCATGGTTTTTATTTTTCTTTTCTGAAGTTTTAAGCAATCAATGCACTGCAAATTATGTCAATATATTTAATGTTAACTTAAAATCATGATATATAAACATAATTTATTTTTGCCTTATTACTTTGAATACCAGTACGCTCCTCAGTTCTTTTCTTCCTTTCATAGGCTGAAATATGTAACCAGTTCACTCCTTCATGAAAACTTCACTATGATGATATAATTATTTCTAGAATTATTGGCCTTAATGAATTACTTATGACAATCTCTATAGCATATTACTATAGCAGCTTCATAATTCATTTCCTTTTCTGTTATAAATGAATAGGATGAGAATTCTTTTACATTAATCCTTAGTTTTATAAATTTTACATAGTTTTATAAATTTTACATAGTTTTATAACTATTTCAACATTACATGTATCAAAAAACCAAAACACCATGGGTATACAGAATGAAAAACTTCTCTTATAACAGGATGGGAGCAAACTGGACTCGTCAATCTGTCCATCAGTACACACACACACACACACACACACACACACACACACTCATGCACCTGAAAGAAAAAAAAACTGAAAACACAACACAAGAAATGGAAATCCAGATAAATTTGTGCATAATTTCAGAGTTAAAGGAGATTTCAAAATTATAACTGAGAACCAGAACATAAAACTGACAAAATGAACTCTCACTCAGATTAAAGGATTTTATATTTCATTCCATTTGAATGGACATGTAAAGGAAAGGAAAGGTGTGACCTGCTAAATGTTCTGGACTGCTTATACACTGCACTGTTTATTTTTTCCTTAGTAATACCAGTGATGGTCAGGTTCCATGAAGGAGACTTCAGTAAACTACACTAAAAATTGTCTAAAATGACTACAGAGTCACAAGAAATTGTCAAATGCATTAGCTCTCTCTATTGAGAAAAAGATAATCTTGAAAACAGCATTGAGATCACTTCCTTTTGTAAAAACAACAAAATACTATTCTTTAAAGTCACTTTTAAATCATATATTAAAAAATTAAATAAAAAGTTGCATCTTTTCAAATGCCCACATTATTCTTTTTCTACTAACTTAACATCATAAAGTTGGAAGCTTCTCCCCACTGAAAGCATCACGGTGTGCAGCCCAGTCCTGGGGTCTACCTTGGGCTACTTGGACAGCCATGTCTAGGTTCCTTTTGAGTCCTGGCTTCCTCTTCTAGTGTCACCACTCAACATCCCTCAGTGTTTCTCCTACCAGAAGCCATGCCAGAATTGCACCTGGAAAACATCCACAGCCTGTAAAAATCACTGCCCATATTATCTTGAACACCTAAGAATCCTTAATAAAAAAGATTCTTTCCTAGAAAATCTTATTTGCTAAATTTTCTATACAAGATATACCTCAAACATAAAGTCCAGAAAGCAAAGTTCTGTGTTTGTTGTCTAAAGTAAAAGGTCGCCAGCAAAGCTGTGGCTGTGAACTTTCCTCTTCAACATGCAAGGGAAGAAGGAGTGTAAAGGTTCATATGATTTTTTCACTGTGTGTGTGAGTGTGTGTGTGTAGACCCTAAAGCTTCAAAGGATAAATGTTGGTAGTTATCATATCAATCATGGTCTGCCTGAAAAAGTATAAAGTCAAAGGCAGGCTAGTTTTATTTTTGCTTATTTTTGCAAAATTACTTTCCACAACTGTAAAAATACTAATTTTTTCGAAAAACCATTTTCTTTAGTTCTATCATGATGTTGCTCATTATTTGGGTTCATCTCCTCTAAATAACCTAACATAATCAACTCAGCAGTAAAACCTTCTAATAAGAAGTACAAGAAAACTGAAAACACAAGCAACTCAGAGCCTGTTGTCTCTGTCCTCTGACTGTAATGAGCCAGACTCCCTCATTTCTCCAGAACTATTACAATTTTAATACCGATAATCCTCTTTTAAAGAGGCTATCCAGAGTTCAGCTCTGAAGCTAAGCTCCTTAGCTTCACTCTGATTTAGGTCCTTGATTATCATTATGATTTAGATCTCCAGAAAACCTTGGCACTGGTACAACAAATGAGGAGAATCTCCACTTGCTCCTGCCAGAAGGACAGACAGGAATTTGGCTTGGCCCTACCGGGGATTAATGGCAAGCAGGTGAAGAAGATTCAGGCCTTCTCTGTCCTCCATGGGATGACCAGGCAGACCTTCATCTGGAACAAGAGAATTGTTATTGTCTAAGAATACACTGCATTACAGTTGTGCAAGTTTTGGCCCTGCAGAGACTCTCACATCTGAAGTGATAATACAAAACTGAAATTATTCCATGCTTTCTGGAATACTAGACAACACTGTGTCTTTCTCTTTAGGCAATATTCCCTCGCCGATGACCTTTCAAATATATTTATTCCTCTACTGCAT
>PVLA01010102.1:0-67261 GCA_004027455.1 Hydrochoerus hydrochaeris | reverse complement strand
AAGATGACAAGAGGATTTATAACCTAAGAATAAAATATGTGAATGAAGATGCAGCAACAAATACAAATGAAATAAAAAGTCTATTCACAGAAATAATTAAGGAAAACTTCCCAAACATAAGTAACAGAAGTGAAGTTCAGATAAATGAGGCATATAGAACTCCAGCCAGCTACAACCCAAACAGATCTACACCCAGACATATAATAATCAGGATCCCAGAAATCCATCACAAGAACAGAATATTAAAAGTGGTCAGAGAAAAGAAACAGATTACCTATAAAGGAAAACTCATCAAAATCATAGCGGACTTCTCAATGCAAACCATCAAATCACAAAGAGCTTGGAGTGAAATATTCCAAGCCCTGAAAGAAAATAACCTCCAACCCAAAATGATGTACCCTGCAAAACTGTCTCTCAAAATTAATGGAGAGACAAGATATTTCCACAACAAAGAGGAACTGGGGGAGTTTGTGACCACTAATCCAACCCTGCAAAGAATACTGAAGGACATTCTAGAGAGAGAGAAAAAAACCACCAGGGTTCCAGAAATAATGGCAGAAAGGCCTCAAAGAAAGGGGCAGACAGTGGAATCAAGGAGAAAAGTAAACAAATAACAACAGAAAAATAGCATGGCAGAGATAAAACAGAGAAGATTGGTTATATCACTGTTTTATCTTGACTGATTTTATTTGAATCTGGTATACTTGAGAGTGTCGAGTCTGAGAGTAGGGGCAACTACTCTGAAGATGACAGGATCCAATAGGATACCCATTCTGGTTTGATTGTTATCTGCCTTTGAAATCCTATAATGTCTCCAATGTTTAGATTTTATTAACAATGTAAAGCAATGCTAAGTTTATATTATATTTGACGATATAGACAATTTTATTGAAAATAACTAGAGACATCATAGTGACTACCGTAGATCACCTAATGTTGTGTTTTTGTATGTTCATTTCGTGTCTTTCTAGGAATTTGTATTGCTGGCTTGTTTTGATTTGTTTCTCCCTCATACAGAAAGGCTAGGTATATGTATAGAGACTTATACATGTGTAGAACTTCTAAGTAGTTTACAAGAATAGATTATAGTTATTATAAAGGATAAAAAAGGAAAAGAGAATATTTTAAAGGATATAACTGCATGTATGTTTGAATGTGTGGAATTAATAACCATGTTGCTAAAGTTTTAGTTGGATGGACGAGCAAAACTGACTGCAGTCTCACTGTTTGGATGTCCACTTTGTGGACTTTACTTTTGTAACTTGAACAACTGCATCTAAGAGGAAAGTATATAATTATCAACTAGTGATTTTTACTGGTTACTATTTTTGGGTTTTTTTGGTTGTTTTGTTTTGTTTTGTTTTGTTTTGTTTTTGAGATTTTGTATTGTTTCTACCCTCTTTCCCTTTCAAATTTTTTTCTTTAAATAAAACAATTTTTAAAAAAAGCAATAGGAGGAAAAGAAAGTGCTCTAAAAGAGATAACTGTATGTATACTTAAGTGTGTAGGATTGATAACCATTTTACTAAGTTTTTTGTTGGATCGGTGAACAGAACTGTTTGCAGCCTCACTGTTTGAATGTCCACTTTGTATGCTTTAATTTTGTAACCTGAACAACTATATCCAGGAAGACAATATGTAATGTATCAAATAGTGATTTCTTACTGTTTAATTTTTTTTGAAATTTTGTATTGTTTCTACCCTTTTTTTCTGTTTCGCTTCCCCCCTCTTTAAATAAAATTTTAAAAAATAAATAAAAATAAATAAATAAATTTTAAAAAAAGAAATTTCAACACAAATGAAGTTAAAAGGATATTTACAGAAGTAATAGAAGAAAATTTCCCAAACATGAGAAATGGATCTGTCATGCAAATAAGTGAGCCATATAGAACTCCAACTAACCATAACCAAGTAAATCTGCACCCAGACATATAATAATCAAGATCCCAGAGATTCAGCACAAGTACAGAATATTAAAAGTGGTTAAAGAAAAGAGATAGATCATCTATAAAGGAAAACCAATCAGAATCACAGCAGACTTATCAACAGAAACCATCAAGTCAAGAAGAGTGTAGAGTGAAATGTTTCAAACCCTGAAAGCAAACAACTTCCAATCCAGGTTGATCTACCCAGCAAAACTATCTTTCAAAATTGATGGAAAATTAAGATACTTCCATGATAAAGAACAACTGAAGGAATTCATGACTACCAAACCAACCCTAAAGAGAGTGATAAAGGATATTTTAGAGAGAGATAAAGATGACCATGGCTCCAGGAACAGCAGTGGAGGAGGATCACCAAACAAGACAGGCAACTAAATGAAGGGGAAAAGTGGAGGGCCAACAGCAGGAGGATAGCAGAGCAGAGACAAACCAGTGTATACTGGTTGCAACCATTAATGTAGATGGCATCAAGTCAGAAATAAAAAGAAATACAGGGAAAGTGGATCAAGAAACAAAATCCATCAATATACTGTTTATAAGAAACACATTTAACTGGAAGGGAAATTCATAAACTGGAAATCAAAGAAGAGAAAACAATTGCTCCATATGACAGGAGACCAAAAAAAAAAAAAGCAAGAATAACTTACCCATCAACCACAGAATGGATAAGAAACATATGATATTTTCATGCAGTGGAAAGCTACCCAGCTATAAAGTAGAATAATCTCAAGGCTACTATAGGTAAATGGATGCAACTGGAGATCATGTTCTTGGGTGAAGCAGTTCTAACTTATGCATGTGAACCCTAGTATAAAAAACAGAATAAGTTAATGGGATCCAAAAACAAAATACTTAATGTAAGAGCAAAGGGGAGGAAACACCTGGGAGGGAAATGTGGAAACTACTGTTAATTTCTTATTGTTTTGTCTTGAATTCTTGCATTGTTTAGACAATTTTGTTAGGTTTGGCTTTGTTCTGTCTTGTTTTGTTAGATTTTATGCTGTCAGGTGGTCAGGTGGTAGGAGTAGCTATTTTGAATATAATGGGATATATTATGGTAATATGATGTCCTATTATATTGTTTTGAAGTCTTATAATGCTTTCATTCACTTGTTTGATTGGTTTTATTCTGCTTTGTTTGATTTTATTATGTGTGATGGTATGAACAGCTATTTTGAAGAAAACAGACATTATGGTAGCCACTGTTGATTTACAATCATCTTAGGTTGAAGTCCTACCATGCTTTTGTTCTTCTGTTTTGCTTGATTCTATCCTGTTGTGGTTTATTTGATTTTATTATGTGTGATGGTATAGACAATTTTTTTGAGGAAAATGAGATATTATAGTAGCCATTGTTCATTTCCTATTATTTGGTTTTGAAGCCCTATAATGCTTTCATTCTTTTTGAATGGTTTTATACTATTTTGTTGTTTGATATTATTGTGTGTGAAGGTATGCTCAACTATTTTGAAGAAAAGAGACATTATGGTAGCTACTGTTGATATCCTGTTGTCTTGTTGTGAAGTGCTGTGCTGCTTGCATTGTTCTGTTCTTATTTGCCTTGTTCTGTTCTCCTTTGTTTTATTCTCTTTAAAATAAAAAAAAAATTTAAAAAGTATTTCTTGTACGCAGCATGATGTTGGATCTTGCTTCTTGATCCACTCTGGCAGTCTGTGTCTTTAGATTGGTGACCTAAGACCATTAACATTGATGGTTATAATTGATACATATTGACTTGTCCTTGTCGTGTTATTTTCCTATTGTTGGCTCCTCCTCTTTTTTCCCTCCCTCTATTTAATTTCTTGTCTTGCCTGGTAGATTCCTTCTGTTGGAGTTCATGGAGTTTTAGTCCTTGTTATCTGTTTCTAGAATGTCCTTCAAAACATTTTAGTGTGCTGGTTTGAAGGTCATCAATTTCCTTGGATGTTCTTTGTCACATGTCTTATTTCTCCATCAGTTTTGAAAGATAGTCTTGCAGGATATATCAATCTCGGTTGAAGGTTGTTTTCCATTAGAACTTGAAGCAATTCACTCCAAGCTCTCTTTGACTTCAGATTTGTGCTGAGAAGTCACCTATAATTCTGATGGGCCTTCCTTTATATGTGATTTGTTTCTTTTCCCTAATAGCTTTGAAGATTCCATTCTTGGGTTGAATTTCTGAAATCTTGACTATGATATGTCTGGCTGTACATTTGTTTGTTTGTTTGTGCCTAATTGGAGTTCTATATGTCTCACTTATCTGTATATTGAATTCTTTTTCTCTACCAAGGAAGTTTTCTGCCATGATGTCTGTGAACAGCTTTTTAGATCATTTGTGCTATGTCCAGGTTTTCATTGACTCCAATCAATCTTAAGTTATTCTTCTTTGCCTCATCTAGCAGCTACTCAGTTGATTTCTCATGATCCCTTGCTATTTTTAAGAAATGTTTCTTTTCATGATCACTAATTGCAAGCCTTCCTTCTTTATCTGAGATCCTATCCTCACATTGGCTTAGTCTGCTGCAAATAATCTTGACTGTTCCTTTGTCTGTATCTGCTCTAGAGTCATTAAACATGGACTTCATTGTGGACACCATCTCTGCAGTTATTTCAGAAATTATTTCTGAGTTGATTTTTTGCAGAACTTCATTCAATTGCTTTGCTGTGTCCACTTCAGAGAGATCAGGAGGGAGGCTTTTGTACCTCTTTGCCTCCTAGATTTACCTTTGGTGATCTGGATGTCTGGGGTTGTATCTTGTTTAGTGTCTTCTCATTTTCTTTTCTTTTTTTTATTTAATTCCAGGTCTGAATTTTAATTTAATTCCTGGGGTAAATTGCTTATGATGCACTGCTTTATTGCTAGTCATTACCCTTAGGTAATGACTACTTCTGTGAGTTATCTTCCAAGTGCATCTAGTTTTTGGGTTTTGAGTTTGTTAGAAGATTTGACCTCTTCTATTTATTGGACATGAGAAGTTGCTGCTTGTTTGGCCCAGTCCCTGGTTCTTTGGCACTGTGCCACAGTATTTTCTGTGAACCTTAGTCAATCTCAGCCATGAAATACTAGCAAGAACAACTATATAGAATTATTTCACTTTTGGCTATAGTGGTACCAGTAGCATCAAACACAGCCTATGTTGTAGTTTATGTCAGTGGCCCCCAAGCCTCATGCAATTATGGACTCAACCAAATATAGCATTTGTGATTGGCTCATTGTCTAGCACTCAGATTGGTGGTGTGAGTGTTTTACTTGCCCAGGGGTGGAGCCATGTTATGGTGGGAAACAAGCAGGTCTTTCTCTTTTACTTCTTTTGCTTTCTCTTTTACTGTTTGCAGCAGTCATGAACTGCTGCCCTGCCATGCCATACTGCCTTGGAGCCAACTGAGTATGGACTGAAACCTCCAACCTGTAAGACATAAACCTTTCCTTCCTTAACTTTGGGTATCAATTATTTTGTCTCAACAGTGAGTAAAAAGTAACTAAGTCAGCCTAGAAAATGACAAACTGAGCTAACCATTAGTTTGCCACTTTTAATGATATGAACTAGATTTGTGGTTATATAGCAAAGTCCTAAACCAGAAAATTATATGCAGTATACAAGCCCTTAATCTGTCAATTTTTCCCTTAGGAGTTAAAATTTAAAATGGATTAGGGAGGAAAATCTAAAACAAACCAGAAATGTATATGCAGCATATGAGTCCTTAATATATCAATTTTGCCCTCAGGGGTTAAAATTTTAAATGGATTACATAGAAAATAGAGAAGTAGAAAAGGAGAAAGAGATTAGAAGTAGGATTGGAGGACAAAGGGAAATCATAGTAACTTTGGGAAACTGGTGCAGAAAACTGGAGGGAAAGAGAGAAGAAAATAAAAAAGAACAGAACAGAACAACCACAAAATGGCTAGAAACTATGGTTCACATTCATATAGAAACAGATCAAATAATGTTGAAGGAAAAAAAAAAAACCATAGCCAAAGAGGGAACAGCCAGACCCAAGCCTCTCTCCATGAGTCAGCACCATTCACAGACTGCAGCAGGAGAGAACCAGGCCTCCCCAGGAGGTGATCCTCACCTGGAAACCAGTGCCATGCGTGGACCACTGCCAGGGTGGGAACAGCCGGACCCAAACCTCTCTCAGTGAGTCAGCGCCGTTCATGGACTGTGGAGGGAGAAAACCAGGCCTCACCACAAAGCGATCCCTGCATGGAAACCATATCATTTCCATTGTTTTTTTGGGTTGGGTTTTATCCTCTTTTGTTTTGTTTGATTATGTTAAATCTGATGGCATGAGCAGCTATTTCAAAGACAGCAAGACATATTATGGTAGCCACTTTGGGTTTATTATTAGCTTGTTTTGAGGTCCTTTATTGCATTCATTGTTTTGTTTTTAATGTTTCCATTTTATTCCCTTCTGTTTGATTTTTGTTATGTCCAAAGGTATCTATAGCTATTTTGAAGATGACAAAAGGCACTATGGTAACTATTGTTGATTGCATTAAGTTTTTGAACTCCTGTATCACTTATGCTGGTTTATTTTAATTGGTTTTATACTATTTTATTTTCCTTTGTTTTATCCTCTTTAAAATAAAAATAAATAAATAAAATAAAACAAGAATAAAATAAAAAATTTAAAAATAAAACAACAACAACAAAAGAAGAGAGAGAAAAAATAAAAAGGAAAAAAGTCCACTTCCAGTCTTGTCTCTGCTGTCACTGGTAGATGTACAGAGACAGAGTCATCCCAGTCCATGCCGATCTATCCCAGCAAGCCAACAATAGTTTTTGGCAGAGTAGTGAATAATTTCAGCAAGCCTACACCTTCTGTTGAGACCAGACTCATTTGTCCTACAACAATCTGTGCACCTTTTGTGGATCTGAGCCCAGCTGGAAGCTGCTAGATGGAAACACCAGCAGCTCTGAGTTCTGAGTCAGCTGGTCCCTTTCCAAGATAGCTCCCCACCAAGCTCTCTCTCTTGTGGGATGACTAATCCTTCTGCGTTCCCTGCTAGCTAGTGCTGTCCTGCCCACCTGTTGCTCCTGTCTACTGCTGTCTCTCCACAAAGGCCTCTGGGGTCACCAGCTGTCACCATGTGCCCACAAGTCTGAACTGCTATTCTTATACAGTGAGTCCCATATCAGGGAGAAGGCAGCACTGGTTACCTCCTTCTTCTTCATTGAAGTTTCTCTCTTACTCTCTCCACGGGCTTCAGTTCTCGCTTCAGATCCTTCCTGGATCCAGGGAACCCACTTCCTCCTTCTCGGCTTCCTCACACTGCTGTACTCCCATGTCTGGATGGTGACCCTCAGAGGGGCTCTTTCTCTGCTGTTTATCACTCTGCCATCTTGGTCTTCACCTTTTAGGTTATTCCAAAGAACCTTTGTTAGATACCATGTTGAGAAAAAAAGGTGAGAAAATATTTGGTCTGCCTGTGGTTGATAATTTTTGCTTGAAAACCAGTTCAATTTTATGTGTTGCAATTTTTTTAAAGTCCAAGATGAAGAGATTTATTTATCTTTCATGTTTGCTCATTGAACACATATACTTTGAAACTAAACTCTGTGCTAGAGCACAAGAGGCTGTGCTTCAGAGAGCTAACTTTCCAAAGAAAGAGATCTGAACTAAGTAAGCAAATACATTTGACAATGTATGTGAAAAGGAAACACCAACTCAGAACAAAACAGTTGAGAGAAATGAACAAAATGGACACAGAAAGCCTCCCTGAAGGACTGAGACTGTATTAGATACTGAAAATCCAAGCTTAAATACAATAAATGTGAAATATTCTCATATGTACTACTGATTATAACACATCTGCCCTTTATTTTACTATCTCCCACAAAATTTACCTTTGTTCTAAAAACGTGACTAAAATTGAGAAAGCTAAAAAACAAAGTTTGCATGTGAAACAAGGACTAAGAATATAATCACTCTTTCAACATTAATTATACTGTATATTTTGAAAAGCTATAATCAAGAATTGAAGGTTGTTTTTTTGTCTTAGGTCCAGAATCATGAAGCAACAATTTTGCACAATGAATGTATCTTTGCAAGAAACTCTGGAACAAAACAATGACTTGGTTACAATTTTCTGTGGGAAAATGAGTCTATGCCAGGGATATGGCCTATTTGCTCTTATCCTGGGTTTACTTTGTTGATTCTTTTTTTTCAGGGCATAGAAGGTTAAGAGGGCAAATAGGAGATCATACCATAATAGAAACATTCAGCATAAATACATTTTTAAAGCTCCTTTAAGAAGCCAAATATGACTAGTTTGATACTAGGCATGAGAACAAAAAATTGTTGGCTAAGACAATTTTCAAAAAACTTATTTTTTTATCCAACAAAGTATCAAACCTATGTTGCCTAGCTCTGAATCTGATTAATACAAATAAGTACAAGTGTTACACTTGACAGCATCTTAGTATTATTACACTTTTAAAGTAATCTATTCATCTTTTTAAAATCTGGTGGACATACCAATTTGAACACCTACTATAGAATCATTATAGATTACAAATTAATATCCAGACACTTGAGAGTGTTTAATCTTAATAAAGCCTAAATTCATGTAAAGTCTTGGAAAACTAGGTCCACATTGGGTAATTATAGTAAAATAGTCTACAGAGAATTCAAGTTTTACTAATAGACTATTTCTATTTTACCCCTGATCTTTCCTCCCTAATAAAAATGACACACCCCTATAGATACTAAAATAGCACCTAGTTCAGTCATTTGTGATTTTTTTCAATTTTATTACCACAGAATAATAAGAAATGTAAATAAAAGAAATAGCAAGATGTACTTGTTGGATTTATTGAATATTTTGCACTTAATAGTTTTATTAATCAATCTCCCATTGCCGGGACCCCATACCTGACACCTACAATTTAAGGACTGAGAGGTTTAATTTGGCTCACCATTTCAGAGCATGACTGACAGGCTCCAAAACAGGAACATCATGGCAGAAAATCATGGTAGAGAGAAGCTGCTCACTTCACAGAACCCAGGAACCAGAGGACAGGCAGAGTGCAAACTAGATACATACACCCAATGGCCTCCCCCTGCTGACACCCCTCCAGCTGGACCCCACCTCCTAAGAGCATGTTCACTAGTGTGTATAGCGCCCCCTTGGTCGGATCAACTTTCAAAGAGTCTCTTATCCAGCCAAGTGGATAATTAAGCTTAAGGATTAAAATTGCTTTACTCCTGATAAGCATTTAAAGTTGTTCTTAGCTTCTGGCTATGGCCTATAAAGTTACTATGAATACTTGTGCACAACTTTTTGTGTAGAAGTGGAATTTCTTCTGAATGGTAACTAAAAGAAAAGTTGCAGGATCAACAAGTAAAAGTATATTAGAACTGCAAAATGTCCTGAAATTTGCTGCACAGTTTTGCAAGTTTATCAACCATGTATGAGAATCTTAGTTATTCTACCTCTCTCTCTAACTTAAATAGTTTTTTTTAAGTTTATCTACTCTAGTGAGTGCATGGCATTAACCCATTATGGATTTAACACTCACTCTTCAATGACTAAAGCTATGAATTATCTTTTTGTATGTTTACAGGAAATTTGTAAAGTTTTTTATAAAGCATCTTTGATATTCTGTTCATGTTTAGGTATATTATTTTATTATTGAGTTGTACAAGCTCTTTTTGTTTTCTACATGAAAACCATTTGTCAGATACATAGGTTTCAGAAAAAAAAATTTTCTGAATATTTGAAAAAAATGTTTCTTTCTGACTCAGTTTTCTCAGTGGCGGCTTTTGAAGAGCAAAACTTCAATTTATGAAGTCTAATTTGTCAATATTTTTCTTTTCCTTTTCTGTCAACATTTTTCTTAATATAAAGTGTATGGTATGCTTTTACAATAACACAAAGTTAAAAAATTGTAAGTCAAACCAAGTCAAGTTGGGTACCACCTATATAAGATTACATATGCCATTTTATAACATTATTATATTTTAATTATAACTTCTGTTTTGTAATAATTAGTAGCAGCTATAATTTAAGAGTTCCATATGTGATTTCAACACTTCATAGAAAATAATCATTTCCCATATTAATTTTTAATAAAAATTGTTTTATAAAATGAATTATCCCTTTTAATACCTTATTGAGAAATTTTCATTTTCTTTTATCCAATTAATTTTATTGGTACTCTTTTGATATACATAGTAATTACATTCATCTTTGGGAATCTGTACCTGTACATAATATATCTTGATTCTTTTTTCTCCCTAATTCCCTTCCCTCCCTTCATCCCTTCTTTGCTTTACAAATATATATATATATATACATATATATATATATTTGTAAGTATATATATATACACATATATATTTGTAAGTATATATATATATAAAAGTATATATATATATACTTTTATTTTTAAAAGGTTAAAGTAGAGGAAACTGCAAAAGCTAATAAATAATCACTACTAGAAAAAAAATCACTATTTATTCCCCCACACATTAGATGAAGATAGACACATTTCAGGTAGTCATAGTTACTCTGCACCCTCTTGCTGCCTCATTTGTGGAGTAGTCAGTGTTATGCACATGGTATGTACCTAGCCTAATCACGCATTTGTGTTTTGAGAGACAGAGATGGGGTGGGTAGCACACACAAAGTATTTGGTAAGGTCTGTGAATGTTTTTAATCTATGTAAACAGAATCCTGTTCTACATAATATTCAAGAAGTTGCAATTTTTGCTTTTGCATATTTTGTACCAGTATTAATATAAAGACAACCCTAGTTCATTTACTTTAAGTTCTGTATAATTCATGGTGGGAAACTGTAGTAGTTTATATCTCCACTCTACCCCATTAGACAAGAGATTAGCATGAAGAATATTGCCAAAATAAACAACCTATATATTTTTCCTTCTGCATATTGAGCCAATGCTGTCCAACATAAATTTCCAGTGTGACCAAAGAACTGAAGTTTTCATTTTGTTTAATGGGAAAACTAAAGTGGCTGCATGTAACTTGTGGTTACCATTGTTGACTCTAAGATCTATCCCTGAATAAAAATTTCGTGGGGATCATCAAATCTTTGTCCAGTATGGTCATGCCAAGTTGGATTGCCATCAACAGAGCTACCATTTGAGGATATCTTGAACTTGTCAGACTTCTCATCAATTTTAAAAGCTCACTTTTGCTTTAGTTTGCATTACCTCTATTAACAGACAAGAGGAAATAATTTTTATTAACCATTTTGTTTTCCCTTTTGAATCATCTTCCCATCTGTGTTCTTTGTCAAGTAGGTAATGCTATTTTCCTTGTTCATTTGTAAAACTCTGTATTCCTCCTCTTCTTTCTCACTCTTTTCCTAATAGTCCTCTCAGATGAAGTCTCCTGAACTGGAATATTTTGCTCCATCTTTTTTTGTATAGCAGAGAGTTCTGTGGACAAATCCTGGCAATGCACATTTCCTCCTCTCTCGGAATGTCCCGCAGGGAGGTGCGACTCTTTGCAGTCAACTCTGTAATACACAGTGTTTGTGCTTTTCCTACCCTCAGATTCTTAAGTGGACCTAAGAAAGTAGAAAAAGTCCCATTCAGATATCATCTTATTCACATTCCCATGACCACTGAATGCTCTGCTTTCAGAGAAGGAAGTTTATAGTACATTTCTCAAAAATGCTTGTCAAAGGTGATGATTCAGTCATTATTAAGCAAAAATTTATGTCTTTATATAAGAAATACATTAATAGAAACACACATGCTGATCTACTAGTAATATATTTCACTGAATCTAATCTGTCCACTATCACAGTCTTGTGGAATAGTTTCTTGGATTCATTAGAATAAAATATGCAAACCTCCTCATCCTCACAGGCATATGAAAACAAAGATGAGTGAGGAAGATGTACTCTAGAAAGCCAGTTACTCAGAAAATGTGTCAGAGCAATAATCTCACCAACCATGTGTCACACTATGGGATTTCTAATACTGAGAAATTCCTCTCTTTTTTGTGGGGGAGGGGAGTCAGTCTTGGGAATTTCAACTTGTTGGCATTGAATAACACTTCTATTTGGAATTATTAGTGAAAGTGGAAAATAATGACAGAGAAGTAGGGGATAAGACAGATCTAGCAGGACAGGATGGCTGTTCCTATCACTCTAGCTCCCAAGAATCTGAGGCAGGAAGATCACAAGTTCAAGATCAGTTTGGGCTGTGTAGTGAATTTGAGACCAGACTGGTTATGCATCAAGACCTTGTCTTTAAAAAACCAAACCAAAAGAAAACAGAAAAGATCTATTCAGTGGGCAAAGAATTCAATTTTTCCAACAAATCCTGAAAACAAAAGGCAGAATGAAGTGAACTTCTCTCTGTTGGTAGCTAAAGACACCACCAAACCTCTCAGGGCTGAGCAGAGTCTATCCAAGTCCACACAACTGTGAATACTGCAGGACATTCCTAGGGAGAAACAAACTAGTTAGAACTTTTTGTTCCTTGATTTGTTTAGTGCAGCTGACAACATAATAATCCTCCCCCACCTACTCATGCCACCATGACAGCCACCATTGGCTTTCTTCCCCATATCACTGTTTCTAAATGTAAATATTTCTACCATGATGCCCTCTCAAAAATTACCAAAAAGCCTGCTGTTTTAGCCCTGTTCTGGGATTTTGTAATCTGAGTAATATAACCCAATCCCAGCCATCCTCTTTCTCATCTACACCCTCTGCCCATCGTTGAAATATCAACAGCCCTGTGTGTGACTAGAAGTCCCCACACAGCTCTGGGGAGGTCCATTGTCTAGTCAGAGGCCAGAATCAGAAGTGAGATAAAGGAAAAAGGGGATATTGGAATATTGTGTTGCTGTTGCTTATTAATAAAGAGTAGTTGCTAATAATAAATCAGTTCTGATTTCCTTCTCATCCCCTCACTAGTTTTGTCTTCTTGACCCTGAAAGACACTTACAGAAAATATTTTGAGTATTTCTTGGCAATTAGATAAAGATGAACTGTAAACAGCAAAACTCCAGGTTCTGATGGGTCCCACCACAACCTCTGCATTCTTGTACTTAGAGCATCTGAAGTCAGCCTGTTTATTCCCCAATTTCCCTCCTCCAGAACAAGCACTATGAACAGTTTCCTTGATATCCTTTGGGGATCTTTCTGAAAATATTTCAAACATAGAGAATCATCATATTATACAATACTGTTATACTTATTATCTATACCTTTTTCTTTAACTTAATATATCTCCAGTAGTTTTCATTACAGAACCTACAGGTCTTTTTACACAATGTTTACAGCTTGCATAATTCTGTTTTCTTCTTTTTTTTATTTTGCAGAAAATAAAACCAAATGAGAAAAAACCAAGTGAAGTCAGTCAAAACAAAAAGATGGACTTAGTACATGACTTTAAACCAAAATACAAGGTGATCTACAATGGTTACCATGATGTCTCTTGTTATCTTCAATAGAATTACCCATATCATCACACACAATAAAATTGAACATAGCAGTACAGAACAAAATCAATAAAAGCAAAACATTGAAGACATTACAGGACTTCAAAAGAAGGTAATAGTCAAACCAGAATAGGTATCAGTGTGAATCTTAACTGTCTTCAGAGTAGTTGCCTATACCCTCAGAACTGACATTACCAAACATAACAGATTTGAGTAAAATCAGTCCAAACAAGAGAGTGAAAGCTATATAGGGTTTCAAATTAAGTTAATAGGAAATCAAACATGGTTACTGGGGCTGGGGATTTAGCTCAGCAGCATAAGTGCCTGCTTTGCAAGCATGAGATCATGAGTTCAATCCCCAGTACCAAAAAAAAAAAAAAAAGTCATTGAAACAGCCCCTCTAGCTTAGTCCCTGTTAAATTCCAAATAAAAAGCCTGGGGTTTAAAAAAAAAATGATTACCATAGTATATCCCTCTATCTTTGGAATAGCTGTCCATGCCTTCAAATCTAGTACAAGTAGACAAACTGGAACAGAATATAAGCAAACTAAGTAGAGAGATGAAAACAATATGGGTTTCAAATCACGATACAAGATTAACAATGTCCTCTGCCTTCCCTTTTGAGACACTTCCTCCCCTTTCACTTTCACAGGGTGCATTGTACATTTTGTATCCTACTAACTCCTTTAGTTTTTAGATTAGGGAGGCAACCCGCTATTTACCTAAACGGTTCTGAACCTTTTTACCCCTGAGCTTGATCTCAAGTTGTATCCATTTACATACAAGAGCCTCAAGTTTTTACTTCCTTATAGCCAAGTAGTTCTCCATTATATAAAAGTGTTATGTCTTTCCAACAATCTGCAGCTGAAGGGTGAGCTACCCCCACTTTTTTCTGGTTCCCTGTCCCATAGAGCATTATTTTCTCATCTTTGACTTTCAGTCCATAAACCCTCTTTCAGGTTAATTATATTTCTTATATAGAGCATCTTGATGGACCCTGTCTCCTGACCCACTCTGCTGTTTCTTTTTATCAGTGTATCGAGGCCATCCATGTTAGCAACTATGACCAACCTTCTCTGCCTCATCTCTGCCATGCTGTTTTTCTGTCATTGTCTACTTTTCCCCTTCATTCCACTGTCTGCCCCGTTCGGTGAGCCCCCTCTGCCACTGTTCCTGAAGCCATGGTCTTTTTTTCTCTCTCTCTCTAGAATGTCCTTCAGTATTTTTTGTAGGGTTGGATTGGTGGTCATGAACTCCCCCAGTTCCTCTTTGTCATGGAAGCAACTTTTTTCTCCATTAATTTTGAGAGATAATTTTGCAGGGTACATCAATCTGGGTTGGAGGTTATTTTCTTTCAGGGTTTGGAATACTTCACTCCAAGCTTTTCTTGATTTGATGGTTTGTGTCAATAAGTCTATTGTGGGCTGGGGATTTAGCTCAGTGGCATAAGTGCCTACCTTGCAAACACTTGGTCATGAATTCAATCCCCGGTACCAATTTAAAAAAAAAGTCTATTGTGATTCTGATGGGTTTTCTTTTACAGATGATCTGTTTCTTTTCTCTGACAACTTTTAATATTCTGTTCTTGTGTTGAATTTCTGGGATCTTGATTACTATATATCTGGGTGTAGATCTATTTTGGTTGTAGCTGGCTGGAGTTCTGTATGCCTCATATATCTGAATATCATTTCCTTTTCCTATACTTTGGAAGTTTTCTTCAATTATTTTTGTAAATAACCTTTGTATTTCACTTGTGTTTACCCCTGCTTCTTCATTCACATTTTTTTTCTTAAATTATAGATCCTCTTATCATCTTCTAACCTTTGTATTGTGACTTCCTGGTTCCTTGTTATTTTAAAGATATCTTTCCTTTCATGATCACATATTGCAAGCCTGTCTTCAAGGTCTGATAGTCTATCTTTAGTTTCTTTCAAGCAGTTTTGCCAGCTTTCAATGGAGCTTTTAATTTCCTGGTAATCCCTTTGTATCTGTTTCATGTATTCTAAAATTTTTTTAATATTCTTCACTGAAGGTTTCCCTCCTTTTTCTACGCTCCTCCATTCTTCCATCTGTGTCCTCTTGAGATGTGCTTAGCATTTCTTTTATTATTTTTCTTATATCTTCCTTTACTTATATTAATATTTCTGTTTTAAGTTCTTTTATAGTTTCACAAAGTTGTTTCTTTATGTCAGATGCTGTTGCTTCAGAAACTGCAGGTGTACAACTCCCAGTCTCTTCTGTGTTTACCTCTCCTGGGCCAGTACTGCTTGGGTTGGAGGCTGGAGACTTCCTTTTGTTTCTTCCTCTTTTCATGTTTCTGGTTTCTTCCATACCAGTGGGTAGTGGATTTCCCCAGCACTTTCAAGAGCCGGTACAAATCTCTGGTCTGCTGTTCCCCTCCTAGATCGCATCCTCCTTCTGAGGCCCTTGGGCTTGCCAACCCCCAACTTTACCATGACCATGCATCTTCAGATTCCAGTGGCATTTTGCACACAGTGGGACTGGGTCCAGTGAGAGCACATCTGGCTACAGCCTTCTGTCTATGTTTTTCTTTCTTTTTTTCTTTCTCTTTCATTCTTTCTTCTTTCTTTCTTTCTTTCTTTCTTTCTTTTTTTTACTTTAGTTTCTCCCTGGGTTGAGAGGAGCCATCTCCTTCCATCTGGTCTTCTCCAGGATGCTATATTCCAACAGCTGTTTCTCTCAGAGAGGCTTTTTACTTTGCTGCTTATTGATCTGCCATCTTCCCAGCTTCCCATAAAATCAATTCTTGTAAACTTTTTAAGTGAAGTTCTAGGCAAGTATAAGCCTATACACATACATCTATCCTTTCATTCAAGTTGACATCTTTGGCTTGCAGGAAGGGAGGATGAAATAGAAGGTGGCTATTGTTTGGAAAGAAAGTCCTCTTCCACAGAACATCAGAAATTTGACTCTCTGGTGTCTGTTCTGTTCTTGGGAGAGTCTGTAGCCCAGTAGAACCTGCTTCTGGTTTACTAGTTCTAACATTTTCAGAATTCAATTCTATTTTCTTAATATGGCATTAAGACAACATCCAGGAGTGTGGAAAGGAAGAGGAAATATTCACGGGCACCAGCCAACATCAGCACACACACAGGCGGGCCGTGCTGTCCACTGTGATTGGCTGATAATGTAGCATTTCTGGCACATATGCTTTGTCTGCAGAAGGCTACAAGGCGCCCATTATGACCTAGGTAGACAAAGCACTAAAACAGATGCTACCTTCCTTTTTCTCAAAAAGTGCAGTGTGTTGTTGGCCAAGAATTTGATATTTTGCCTAAGACTAAGAAAATATTTAGGTAGGCATTAAAAGTAAACAGAGACATTTAAGAAATAGCAAAATCACCAATTAAAAGACCACACAAATGAAGCACAGTCCTTAAAGGTCAGGAAAATACAAAATAGACCTACCAGAAATAATAGATACACACACACACATACATAGAACAAGATGGGAAGATTTTAGTGTATGACTGTTCACAGCCAAAATACGCCGGTTGTAGAAAAAGCTGATGAAAAATTACCAGGTGGGGAAATATTTAAGCAGATGATACTCTCTTCATGGGTGTCTTGAATGTAGAACAGACAAACTTACAAGTCAGACTTTCATGCTGTCTAAAAACACAATGCAAAGTTGGTACAACTTAGTGCACACCGTCCACCCACAAAGCCCGCACCAAGCCAATTTCCAACAGCCAACATTTTCCATCTTATTTTCTCTATAATATTTAGCTCTTTGCTTGATATTTGTAAAGGGAAAGCTGGCATTGTAATAATTGGATAGCTTTTTATCTATGCTGGTGGAAACAGAATTTTCTCTTATATTTGAAGAGCAATACAAAAACAAAAAAAAAAGCCCTCTTCTCACAAACTCAGAGCCAGAACTATCCTCTGAGTCATATGGTTTCTTTAAATTGTGTCATTCTGAAAGTTGAAATGCTATCTTCAAACCAGTGCCAGGATCACTACTGTTTTAAGTTACAGAAAAACTACCGGTGTCAGCTCCTCAAAGGATAGATGCCTCTCTTTCTTGCTTGCTTCTTCTCCCTGCCCTCCTAACACCCCCACATTTTTCTTTCCTTTCTGTCTTTTTCTTTTCTTTCTTGTTTTTCTTTTTTTCTATTTTTTCTTCTATCCTTTGTGTAATAGGACAAACAATGATAACCTTTTAAAATCAGAGATCCAGAAAAATCTGGGGGTTCTCTAAAGTAGCCAATAATAATAATAATAGTTCATCTAGTCATGATTTTTTTCATCTAGAAAAAGACTTTCCACACTGTGATACAAAGCTAAAGAAAGCTAGCACAGGGCTTCAACTTTAAAGGAAAAATGAATCGGCTAATAGAAATTTTTCTGTGTTGAATTCTAAATATCTGATAGGCATTGTAACTGTTGAGGATAGTGTTTTACTTACAAATGATAATATCCACACATGAGTGGTATTCTCAAACTTTTGTCATCATTAAGCATTTCATTCTTAAATTTGAAAAGATGTGCTTTTCAATAGGTATTGGTGGTATTGTAAGCTGACCAGGCAAAACTCAAAAGCAAATCTGTAAACTTTTGTTTCAAAGCAAAATTCTTATGGCCTTATTCTCATCAGTTATTCTCAATACTTTTTAAACTATAGAGAAATTTCTTAAAATGCTCAAATCCACTTTGCAAGCAAAATAGATAATTCTGTGAGCACACAGTCACCCAAATTTCCATTTATATGCTCAAAGTACCTGTTTTGAAAGGACAATTACCTGTTTTCAGTCACAACTTAGGTGTAAATCTTTAAAATTTTAGCTGACAGGTTTTACTATGTAATAAAACATGTCAAATTCAAACTGACAAGTGGATTTCATTTTTGGAGGGTTTTTCCTCACACCTTTTCCCATTATAATACAAGTAGTACTTAGCCATATGATTTTCTGCAAAACTTAACAAAAAATGTAAAACATAGTGCATGTCTCCACATCTTAACGTTTGCATGGAGAGCAGGGGGCGGGGAGGGAACTTGCTAAATTGGGAAAATGTACCGTCTATAAATGCGGGGACTGCCAGCTCGCATCTGTTCCCTTTTGGTACTCACTCGCACGCCTGCTTCCTACACCTAGAAGGAGGACAGTTTTTCCATCTTTTATTGCATCTCTTAAATTCTTCAATCACTTGATTTGTGGAATTAGTAATCGTCCAGCCCCACTTATCTAAGCAGTTGATCAGAACATAGAGAGATAGCAGCCAGTGAGCAGGAAAAAACCACTGTATTTGTAGTTTATCTTTCAGTGGAGATGAGGAGAAACGTAAAAAGTACGTTTAGCCCATCCGGTGCGCACGTGTACCATTCACTTAATCAAACTGGAAATCGGGGTAATGGATTATGTTAATTTATTTTAAGCCACAATTAATACTGAAAATATATACCTATATGACATGTTACAGAAAGAATGAAGGGCTTTTATTGTGGGTGTTGGCTCTAGGTTGGTGCGTGGTGACAGATTAAAATGCAGTTCACTGAATTGTGTGTGCGGGTGTGTAAAATTACCTTGTTCATTTACCATAGCCATTAACATGGGCATTAAGCAGTGAGAGCTAGTTGTCTTAGGGGCTACAACAGGACTTCTTAATTTTGTGCTACATCTTTAAATGAGAGAGGGGAGGCATAAAATTAAATTTGCATACAAACTTTTACTTGTTTAACTTTTTAACCTAACAATAGATATTTGAAATCTAAATTTTTCATAAATTGCCTCAACCTTAAATAGAGAATGATATTTATTTACTATCAAATGTTGTATAACAAAAGAAATGTTCGGTAGTTATTAACAGTGGACCACTAGTGCCCCCTTCTGATAGAAAAAAAGAAAAAAAATTATTTTCCCAGCATGAAAAAGACACTCTGCACTAATCCCCTAAACAGCTGTTTCATCAGGTTTATGCCAATTCTTTTCTGATTTAATAAGAAAACTCTCACTTTTTTCCCTAAAATGTTAGATATTCCAATATTTCACTGCTGTGAGCTACCTTATTACAAAGTGAGGGAATTTTGTTAATTCTTAAACATAATCAAATACTTTTATTCAAATGGAGTTTTAAGATAAATTAGAGAAATCATCTTCTTTAACAGAGTCGAAGTTTTTGTCATCATTAGCTATATATTAGGTTGTGTGGAGCCTAATAATCTTGAATTTATATCTGGCCTAATCAAATTAGATGTCATGTTGCCTCCCTTGTCGCCAAATTCAAACTGATACCCATAGACACACTCATTCATTACACTCCTTCCTGACATAACATAAAGGGCAAAAGGCAGCATGATAGATTAAAAAGATATTATGGGACAGTATTAATTACGGTAGCAGCCCCTTCTTCTAACTCAGACTGCATATAAATGTCTATTTTCATTTTTACTTTCAGAATATACTTTGGGGGAGAAGGGATTTATTGCACAGTAAGTGAGAAATTTGGTCAGATATTTTAAAGTCAGGATGACACCACGTATAAGCAAACCAGGACAATGGGGCTGCCCCAATCTGATTTTTTGTGCAATTATAAGAATGTGAAATAGAGAAAGATTATGCAAATCACAATGTGACCGGATACAGTAAAACAAAAACACGAAATCAAAGCACTAATAATACATCCTTATTTTTCCCTGAAAGAATTTTAGAGAAGCATAACCAGACAATAATTTTCTGGAGTGAAATATGAAAATATATGTTGCAATAGCCTTAAATTATAATTGTTTCTCCTAGTGTTGGGCATATGACACTAAGCCTCTGAAATCTTCCATTATTAAAGTTACCCTAGAATTAACAACTTTTAATACAGTTTATCTCAAAATAAAAATATTCAAAACATAAAACACATATTATCAAACTCTAAATTTATAATTAAATCACCTTCAAAAATTCAACTTCAAACAGAATGCGATGTTCAACTTCCAAATCAGATGGTTAAATGTTCCCATTATCCGGTTAGGTTCCAGTCATATTTTACTCCTAAAATACTTGAATTCCCCACAATCATTATCCATGCCTCATCTCATAGCAATTTTGATTCTGGAAAAATACAATGAGAGCGTGTTTTTTCTGCTACCCACTTTAGGGCTGCTTTTTTTCCCACAGACGCAGATTAACTTTCACACATTGAAAATGACACCCAGTTCAATTTGGAGATGCAAAAGAACCCAGTGCTTCAGGAATAATGGGGCTCAATGAGGTGTTTGTGCCACATCCCCAACTGGAAAAGGTTGCTCTGTGAGAGGATGGAGCCTCAGGAAGCAGCACCGGAGAGATCATTTCTGCAAGGAGGCTTTTACCTATCACATTTGTGACTCTGCCCTACTCATCCCTGCATCCAGGAGGAATAGCAGGGCGAGGCCTACTGATTTCCCCAATTAATCCCCCCTCCCGGGGATCTCTGACAGATACGTTTATAGCCTCTAAAATGCTATGGTGGAATCTAGATGTTTATTTTCCACATTCTTAGATTTTGAAAAATGTACAAAGAAATCTCTCAATACAGAGAACAGCAAATCTAATGAGAAAGCAGTTTAAATTATAATACAGTCTTTAAAAACAATAATGAATGTGCCCTATCGGAAGTGAGAATGTAGTTGATTTCCACCTTTAACTCTGACTGCATTTAATTACAGCTCTTGTTTGATTGTTATTGCCAAGGACCATATGTGGGGCACCTTTGAATACGTTCTCCCCACACTTAGAGGCCAATTTGTGCTGAATGCGAGCCACACACAGAACAGCCACAACGTGTGGAGACCTCAGGCCTGCAGTTGATGCTGGGTTGAGTTGCATTAATAAATACCTACCTCTAACAAGAGGTGGGTGTTAAGGCTTTGAGGCATATCATACGTCTTAGTAAAAAAAAAAAAATCACTGAACTGCTTTTTGTAATTCCAAAGGAAGATGATCCCTATATTTGAACTGCATATGAAACAACAATGCACATAGTTAAAATCTTTCTACTAAAAAGACCTCCAAAAAGAGATGAAATGTGATCTGAATGGGTGGTGGAAAAACATCTGTCTAAAACATAAAAAATCAGGCACACAATCTAATTTTCAATCCATTTATACCAGTCATTCCAACATTTTAAATATTTGGGAAAAATAACAGGGCATTCCCATTTCTAAGAATATTTAGTGTATCTATCCATCCCAGTCCTATGATACAGTCTCTAACCTACATTCTACATTTGGTAGATCTGCATACTGATTATGAGAATCATAAAATTGCTGTTCCAATAGAAAAAAATGAAGGAGAAAGCTGTATTTGCTTCAAAAAATTACCAAATACAGCTGCTATGACTGTAAGTGATGAATTCTAACTATTAGATAAAGATTTTTTTCTACGGTAGACCGTGGGAGTTCATGATAACTATAGGTATGATCAAGGCTTATTTCAATGCTTTGAAATGTCAAATGAGTAATTTTATTCTCCTTTATTTTTAAACTATTTGCAGAGACAACACAAAATTATATAATGTTACATTTATTTTAACCTACACTTCTTCCTTCATAAGGTTACTTGTCTAAACATTTCACTAACATTGTGCAATTTTAAACTGAGAAAAAGAACAAAGTTATAAGTGTGACAATTTATCAGGAATAGATTAAGTGACAGCTGTAACTAGAATCAGAATTAGTAGATTATTTTAATAGTTCCAGGAAGAGTATAATTTATAGAAGTATATTTGAATGATGTTAGGAAGATATCAGGAGGAATTATTTGCTTAGTACAAGATGATATTTTAAATTAAACTTATATTCTCTCCATTAGAACTTCTAAGGTATAGGCAGATTTACCTCTGAGTCAACAATTGAATTAATCAATTGCTTTATTGAGCTGAGGGAAAAGTACATTTTATTCCCATCATGAAATCTGAAAACTTATGGTTTTTATCCTACCTTTTTCATAGGTTTATTGTCCTTGTATTAATAAAATTACATAAGCATTCAGCTTTTGGTATGTTACATTCTCTGAATTTTATCTTTCTCATAATCTAACTTCTAAGAAAGAATTTATTTAGGAAAGGAAAAATTTCATTATATTACATGCACCAAAGCCCTATGATCTAGAAATCTTTCCTTCCCTCCATGTCTAGAAATATTTCCTTTGTTCATTCAAAACCTGTCTACAACTCTGCCCCTTCAAGAAATCTTGATCATTTAAGAGTCAAAAATCAAAATTCTCCTAAGTTCTAATGTATTAAGAATCAAAGCTTACTTGTTCTACCAAACAACCCACTTGACGTTAATCTAAATCCGAGCTTGTGTAAAGCGCCTTTCATTACCTCTATCATGTTTATGGTGCATCTGTGCATTTCAGTGTCATTTCTTTAAAGAAATAAAAAAACACATTGAAAAGAGGAATCAGCATTGTACAGTGATGTATCTAATTAGGTATTGATTAAATGAGGATTTAAAACATCACTACTTTTATAAATGTTTCTTTTGAAAAAGAACTACAGTTTGGGAATGGGACCATAAGCTAATGTACCTTCCCATTTCAAGTTCTGTAATTTTAAAACTTCTCTTTCTGAGCATTTTTTTCTTTGGAGAGAAGAGTGTGGCAAATACTCGTTACTTTGCCTCAGTTTTGGATATGTTGTATGTTACCAAGCTGAGTATGTTTCACAATTGAGTCAGAGATTCAGTATCCATTACAAGCAGAGCCATGACTGACCAGGGCTAGAAAGAAAGAAGTGAGGTCCTGTCCCTCGCGGAGAATGCATTCTCTCTCAGAGCAAAACTGCACAGAGAACACGGTCATGGACAACATTCACTCACGAGGAGCCATGCATTTAGCATATTCACCACGGCAATGGTAAAACTTTTTCTTTACTAATACAAATGTGTTTCCTTGATAAACCCGAGAAGAAAGAAAAGCACGTAAGTTAGAAAAAAATATATCATTGAGTAACAAACGAGTCAATAGGTACAAGCTAAAAATGCAAGCAAATGTTCGGATTTGAGCTACTTCCATCATTCGGATTTGAGCTCTTTCCGTCATGATAAATGAGAGTAAGAACACCATTAGTATAGTAACACAGAGATTTATCATAGATTTAATGCTGTCTTAATTTTTTTTCTACACAGAAGGAAAAGGGCGCCGACAGTCTGAGCACACAAGCCTTCGAATTTGACACCAGCTAGCCGCGTCCTGACTCTGAACAGCCCCTGGAGACTCAAAACTGAAAAGTGCCTGCTCCACGAATGACCACGCGGAAACTCAGTGAAGGGCCAATCGAAGAAAATGAACAAAAGAAACACCAAAGACCAGTCCACAGAGCAAGACACACCCGGAGAGGGAGTTATTGATAATTGAAAATATTAAAACAAAGTGCGATTTTCCGGGGACGGTGGGAGGTCCGGTACCATAGATAGAGCCATGTGGACACTGCAGCGGTCAGCGACAGTCCTGTAATTCATAGTCCACCGTCATCGCAGTTTCTTCTGACCTCACCGTTTTGCCCACCTTGGAGCAGTGTCTCTCTAAAAGGGTTCTGAATAAACTCAGACATGTCATAAAATGATCCGCAGCCTTCGCTGAGGTCGTTTACCCCATGCACAGGTGCGGCGAGGCGAGGGGGCGCAGGGGGCTGGGGCGGCTGGTCGCCCGCCTCCTTGGCCTCCTCTGCTGGGCCTGGGGCAGTGGGCGCCTCGTTGGTGGCCGGGCGCATCTGCGTGCATGAAAGTGTGAAGTCCGAGGGGACAGACGTCCTCACGATAATGAGAACCCGGCGATGCCTCCCGCGGCACCCGGCAGAAGTGTGAATTACATAATTTAAACCTGCCCTGGGCTGCTCCAACTCCCATGCCTGTCTCACATTCTTTAAAAGCGTTTTAGTCTTTGGTGCAACTAAAAGGGGAACCGTGTTTTCCTTCTCGTTTGAAGGAGCAATGTGGAGAGGGTGCGCCTCTGACCCTGGTACCTCCAGGACACCCCGGAGCATCAGCCAGGTGCCGCCCCGTGTCCCCTTAACCTCGCACGGGCACAGGGCTGCGACCTGTGGGCAAACTGTCAGCAACCCAGCTCGCTCTGAGGCCACAGTCTTGGAGTAAGAATCCACTTGGCTTCGGTTCTGAGCTTTGGCTGACCCGGTCCTTTGTGAAGAGAAAAATGGATCTTCTTGCGAAAACTTCATCAAGAGCGTGTGGCTGCTACGTTTACGAGACTTCAAGACAGACTTCAGTGACGTCGGGCACTGAAATTATAAATCAAATCAAAAATAATGACTCATCTGGTATATTTAAATGCTATTAAGTTAAATCCACATTAAATCTTCATTTCGATAATTGGATGGCTCTTAAATATGATTCAGGTATAAGTGAACAACTTCATAACGCCGAAGGTGAACACTTTCAGAGAAAAAAGTTTCTTCCAGTTAACCTGATAAACATAAATTGTTATTGTCTTCTTACCTGTGCCTCAAATCTCAACAGAAGAGACTTCCATTTGAAAAAATATCCTTGTTTTTGTTTAAAGTATTTTTAAAATGCTAAGTTATATGTAGAGTAAAAATATCAAGAACTCAACTGTCTGAAGTATCTACTCCTGCTCATTCTGTATAGAAGTGATAGGAAAACCAAGAAGCTTACAAGTTTCTGAAGGATTGGGACCTCTCCCTCGGAGGATTAAACATTATATCATTTTACCAGAAGTGCAGTGTGTGGCGAGCAGACTGAAGAACTTTGAAAGTGTTTCACTAATCTCAGCAAAAATTTACAAACAGCGCTGCTGCTATGTGATCAGTATCGAGGATGAGTTAATTATCAGAGACAATTACATTAAATAATTTGAGGCTGAAATTTGTATGACTCAGTTTTCATGGAGAATTTTAACGTTTGACTATTTTATTTGCAGGTGTTACCTGCTTTACTTCAGAACGGGTATTAAGTGTAGCCAGGTCGGCTTTGAAAATGAGCCTTCCCCGGATTTATTACAAAGAAGCTAAGCACAGGAACAAGAGTTTTCTTCCTAACAGTGATTTCCCCTGAAAATGACAATTAGCAGCTGGAAGACGACACTATCTCAGCTGTCAACAACCCTGAAATCAGTCTGTCGTTCAGTCAGATCCTTAATATCATATGCAAGATCTGCTTTAGGACCCTAGAGCTAGCAGTAATGTGGTTATAGGGGCATTTTATTTGCTAGGTAAAAACAAATATCCCAGCATAGGAAAGTTCTAGGAAAAATATAGTAATTTTCTTAAAAGTTTTAATTATCACACAATTAAATAATGCTGTTACATGTAAGAATGTTTAATTTTTTCTCAAAAAACATCTACCAAATAAATCTCATTCTGATTCTAAAGAAAGGCCCATACATTATGTTAGTGTCTGAAATATGGCAGAGGTTAATAGCAGTGTATGATATGGTCATTAGAGTGACTAATAAAAAGGTCCCACATATCCCAAAGTCGTGATATTCCTGGTAGAGAAGGAGCAGCTGATCCACTCAGACAGAACTACTCCTGGGGTCCTGATAGAAACCAGAACACCAAGCACAAAGGCTGAGTTTACCTCCTCATTAAAAGAAAGAACATGATATCTAAGCAAATGTCTCAAAAATAAAAAATGTTCTTCCTAATTGTCCATTTTGATTCATATTAAATAAAAAGGTATCAAAATAGATGCATACAAATTAAGTGAACTTTAGAAACCAAAATAATTCCCTGAGTTAAAATTCCCTTTTTTCTCTGGCTTCACTTTCCCTAGCAGTTTTGTTTTGTTTGTGTTCGTTTTTGGTAATGCTCTGTAAAAGTAATTAAACTAGGCAGATATGAAACAGAGAAAAGACGCTGTCAGGTAAAGAACTCCCTAGAAATAAATTATACACATTAGAGTCATAGGTACTTACTGCTTTCAGCCAAAAGAAACATGTGGTTAGATTAAACAAAATGAATTTAGTGCAATCATTTGACCCTAACTTTGCTAATTAGATTTTCTTTGAAATATGGGTAGTTATATGTATAATATATATAATTATAAATATATCCAATTGCACAATGTGGATATATGATTACCTATTTTAAATGCATCAAAGAATATTTTTAAAATATTATGCATTTATAATTACTAAAATCTAAAAAATAAGTTTCAGCAAGGAAATTAATTTTTCCTTCTTTAAATGAAGCACACATGGGCTAAAATACAGCTTTTAAATTATTTTAAAGGTAAGTACCTTTTGTTTCATGACAAGTGCTTTACTTTACTTTATTTGAAAAGAAAAAGTATTTCTTTGCAATAACAAATGTGACTCTTGTTTTAAATAGTAAAATAAAAGAATTGTTTAAAAAAACTGAATGCAATCTCTATTATAGTCTTCAATAAAAACCAAGAGCAATTATTGCTGAAATAATTATTCCTATTTAATTAGGGAATATTTTTCCAGAAAGCAGTTTCAAAATATATTTATAATATTCTTACAAAGTCTTGTGATTTTTAAATGTGGCATATTATTCAGCTTTGGATCTTTGATGTGTATTTTCCCCTCAATCCATGCTCCAACAATTCTGTCATACAGAGAACTGAAAATTAAGTTATTCTCACCAGCAATACTCCCCCACAAAGAATCTATCAAACCATAGATATAAACCTCAGAACAATCCCTGCCAGGTTTCTCATGCAAATGCTGCAGAAAAACTTACAAGAGCACTTTAAGATATTGAGAACCCTTCAATACAACCCAGTATAATAACTTTTACTTGCTAATTTCTATGGGTCAGTTGCAAAGGAATAGACCTGTCAATCACTTTCAGATGTAGCAGAATTTGTCTGTCTACAAACAGGGATACTTTGTCGTTGCCATAGAGACTAATCCTCCACTTTCCTTCTGTTGACACAGCTAGTCACAGTCTAAACTACCTGATCACACTTTTAATAGGCAGCTGACTGGCTATAAAATGCTCAAATCAAGTTTGCAACACTTAAAGCATACACTGTTGCTTTTTTTTTGAAATATTATAATTTAAACTTTGCCATATACTGAGCCCTATTTGCACCTTTATCTAAGTGGAGTACAGAGAAATGGTTAAATATCACTTTGTTAAAGGCCAAATTAAATCTTAAATCCAAAGAAACATATAAGAAATAAATACCAATAAAATATATTTTATAAGGATTGCACCTTCAAAATAATTATCAGGAATACTTAAGTTTTAAACTTTCAAAATTCACTGATATGTCAGTTACAATCAATATTTTCATGTTTATATAAATTAGGATAATCATAACATATGTTTGCTCTTCAGCTAAACTGACCATATTTTTAAGTTCAGTTTTATGAATACCAAACATTTAACATTCTCTATGGACAGATGTTTTACTGTGGGAAATTATACATAGTTAATTTTTAGTTTAAGTTACAATTGTCCAAATCTATAAAATCTTCTCTGGTAATATTTAATATGATGTTTATGATTTTTTTTTTGAGAAACACTAATTTCTATGAAACATTGGTACATTACAAAGTCCCACTCCAGATTTCCAAAGGTTGTTGAACTATCAGAGGTTGTTCTTTCAGTGTATTAATGAAAAGTTGATAGTGCCTGTTTCAATTAAGAGGGAAAATTGATGCGTATCATTAATTATGTCAGTAAAAAATCATAAATCATCACTGGGAGATGCAATTAATTTTTTAAATCATGTGAAGAAAAATGACAGACTCAAGATAAATCCATTGGCTCTTCAGAAGAGAAAACTGTGGGAGGAAAATATGAAGAGGAAAGGATACTATAAATTAAAAGTAATTCATAAATAAGTGGCCACTTTATTTTTTATTGCACACCACTGTGAAAAATGATTTTGAGAGTACTTAAACCGTGTATGGAGTGTGTTTCAGTTAGTCCAGTAATGCAAGTTGCAAGCACTGATATTTATCCATTTTATTAATTCACATCACACTGGCAGAAAGTGAAATAAAAATTCTCAGTCCAGATGCAATTTTTTTTTAGAATAACAGTGAGAAATGCTTAAGCATGTCTCTCATTTAAACGAATAAATACGTTTTCACCAGTTTTTGTTCTTAGACTTTAATTCAAAACATATATTCTTAACGTACACACAACTTGTTGAAAAGGCTTTCAATTTCAAAATGATTTAATAAGTAGAAACCACATTTCTAATGTTCAGAGTTAGTGGTTTCCACTGTTGTCCAACTGTCAAATATCTCTCTTCCATATGATATCATATTGTTCATACATTTGTCTCGGTTATGATACAAAAGACAATTCACTGAGATGGAAACACTCCCATAATACACCTGAGCAAGTATTTTTTAAGTTTCACCATTAATTTAGATATTTCCATCAATTGACATTTAGAACTTAATATTAAGTACTGGGATTGCAGATAGCCTTTAATTTCCATTCATCTCCCTCCCCCCCGTCATCTGAATAATTTCATAGCCCCAATTATCACCTACATCATTTGAATCACAAATCAGTGTCCTCAGCTCCAAGCTCCAAGATCTCCAGAGCTCTGGTCTCAATTTGCCACAGCTTCTAGGACAAAACAGCTACTGCCAGAAGGTTGCAAGAATGTACCTCATTATCTGTCATTATCTGCTTCATTGCTGTTATGGTAGCTATTGTCCTCTTAGTATTAATAGCCTCTTCATACAGGCTTAAAATTTTGATTTACAGAGTCATTCTCTTTCTTTGTCATCGACATCCAAGCACTGGAAGATTCGGTCACTGCCTTCTCTCTCTTCACTTTCAGAATCTCCATCCTCACCCAGTCCATTATTCTCTGTAATCTCTTCTAGTCCAGGCGCTCCCTCCTGAATAGCTGCCTACCTCCTAGATTGCCATTCTAGTATTTGGCTCTCACACTTTGGCCCAGTGCCTTTGTTTAAAGCACAGCTCTAAAGTCTGCTCACTGCTCAAATAACTTTAAAGATTCATCCTGACAACTGAATAAACTTTCCACTGAAATATTTATAAAGAGTAAGGTATAAATAAATGAAAAATTATTAAATGATGCCTCAGTCTTGGTGTGGCAAGCAAAGCTCCCTCACATCCCCTCGCCTAGCCACAGCCCATTTCTACAATGATTTCCATGCTCCTCTGCCTTCTTTATAGTGGAAATCCTGATGGAGGGGTACCTTAGTCTGCTTGGTGCTGCTGAACCAGACTTTGGAAAGTTACTGGCTCACAGTTCTTCAGGCTAAAAAGCAGCCTTGATATCCAGTGAGGTCATCCTCTTCTCCAAGATGAGGCATTGGGTACCATGTTCTCTACGGGGTAGGAAGGCTGAATCTTCACTTGGCATGAGGCTGAAGGGCTGAGAGAGGGAAGGCACTGCTGGATGGCAGCAGTGATCCGTTGGTGGGTGCGGAGCCCACAGGACCCAAACACCCCTGGTTCAGCCTCATTTTCCTATGATGCTACATTGGCAATTAAATTCCAACATAAAGTTTGGAGTGAAAAAACATTCAAATCTTAGCAAGAAATAACATCTGGCAGAAAACAGATGATGGTTAATTGTTGCTGCTGCTGGTGGTGGTGGTGTTGGTGCTGTTGATTTTCTTCATTGATGCAATCGTAGGCCTAAAACATTAAAGCATTCTCAGACACTTCCTAGGTAGCTGAAAAGAGACATCAGTTTGCACTATAAGAAGCTGAACGAAACCGGTGATGATGTCACTCATTAAGTTCACCCGATTATTTTTCTTCTGAGATGACAAGTAAGACAGGAGTTTAGGTGCTGAAACATACAAACCTAGTTAGGGCTCCTCATCACTTTTATGTATTCTGCTCCTGAGATGAAATGTTCCAAGCAGCTTTATAATTTTACTTAGGGAAAAAGTGATGGAAAACAGGGGCAAACAAAGGCAAATCAATGGGAAGACCAGGTCTCTCCTTCCGGTTGAGGTGGACGGTGAGTAAGCCGCCCCCCTCCGTGGGGCAGGATCTGCGGCTGCAGGAGCACAGAGGGGCCCACGCATTGCCGTCTATTTGAAACAGTCTTCTCAGAGGCCTCACCCTCTCTTCAGTGGGGTTTACTTCAGCACGTGTGATCCTCGTTGTTAATCCCACCTGTGGCTCATGAGAAAGAAAAAAATCACTAATTCTATTGTAGATCCTCAGTACATGAAACAGCTTGCAAGTCAGTGAGGACTAGGAAAGAGAATTTGACCAAAAGTACATTATTACCTTCATGAATTTTAGAGAAATTATACACACACACACACACACACACATACACACACGAGTTGTTTCTTTTGCCTTTTAAATAGAGCTAATACTTCTGTATTTGCAGCATTATTTATAACATTAAAGGAAATTATTTTTTGAAAATACACTTCTTAACACAGTAGAATTCTAAAGATGTTTACATCTTTTCTCTTTTCCTTTCAGTCCATTCTCCAGTTGCATGAAACTCTCCTATCTCTATATACTTTTTTGCTTATACAAGCGGCTGGCTTCGCACGCGCTCCTTCAGCCCTGACATCCCTAAACCTCACTTAGTCTCCAAAACTTAATTCAAATGACACATTGAGCACCTCCCAGCTCCTTCCACCAACAGTGGTCGTTCCAATGGCACTTTGTCTGTTCCACTTTGAAGAATTTATCTCATCTCATTGCTATTGTCTCAGGTTCATGGCGAGTTCATTTCTAATTCAGTTGTACTGTTTCCTTTATTTCACATCTAATACAGATGCAACAAGGATGCACAACATTATCAAGCGATTAAGTTAATGTTGTCTAAACATAGCTTATTGCCAACAAGGAAAGTAAGAATTAGAGGAGGTAATTTAAAGTCCCAGGCCCAATGCTTACCATAAAGAACCAGAAGACTCAGACCCAGTTTTCCCACATGCTGGGACCTTTGAACCTTCCTACCTTATGTTAGTCACGTTGTGAAGGGAGCGTGAGTTCTGCCATTTGCCTTCACTTCAAACGTATGTTCCATCCCTAAAGTAGACAAGTTGATCAGGTCTAGACCACAAATCAAAGTGGAAAATTATTCTAATTGTCTAGGTAATTAAAGTTCATATCACTTTTAAATGTTTTGTCAGGCAATATGAGAGAGTAGAAGAGAAATAAATTTTTATCTCTATAATTACCTTAATAATTGGTTAAGGTTCTCAACAGGAGGAGCAGAATCAGTAGATCGATCGAAGGATCGATCGATGATTGATAACAGATATAAGGATCTATAATTATGAGACGGGATTTATTACATGGGTTTATGGAGTCTGTGATGGTTGTCTGAACTCTACAGGGCCAGTGGATTCTATAGATGCTCAGTCCGAGAAGCTGGAAGCCTCAGAACAAGGATGAAGGATGCGGGGCCAAGTAAAGACTAAAAGCCTGTGAACTCCCCGAGAGTCGCTGCTCTGAGTCCGTGTTGAGAGGCTGCAGAAGCTGGAGTCTGATGCCCAGAAGTGATGGTAGCAGCAAGAGACACCAACACTTAAACAGAGTGAATCAAACACATGTCAGCCTCCTCTTTCGTCCCCTTTCATTCCCTCTGGAATGCGAGACCCATGCAACCAGGGTGGGTCTCACACTCTTGCTGGCCTGCGTAACAGTCATCTCTGGATACACCCACAGACACACCCAGAAGTGTGTTGGTCTAATCTGCTAGGCATCTCTTGGTCCCCTCAAACTGATGATTATGACTAACGTTCATGCCCTTAACTTACCACTATTCTTTTAAAAACAACAAAACTAAATTAAAAAATAAATTTTTGTGTTTTTAATAATAAATTTTATTTTTAATTTTGTTTTTAATGATATATATGAAGTATGTTCTTGTTTTAAAGAAATTACAAGAATCTCTTTGTTGATTGTACCGAATCTAAATAAGTACAATTATCTGTCCATCAGAAACATTAATATTATGGATTATAGAAACTCAATGCCAAGCAGTTAATGTTTTACAGGATTTTTTTCTGTCATGTTTATAGTATTTTCTGGAAATGGCCTTTGATTTTTTAAAGCCCAAGGTTTGAGATTGGAATGTTATCTGTGCTTAAAAGCAGCATTGAACTTTTGCTGAATCTCTCTCAGTGGAGAAATAGACTGCATTAAAGTACCTTTATTAGAAATGGAAAAGAAAGCGAGCAACCTACTATTGCAAGAGTATCTTAATTAACTCAGATTACCATAATAAAATACCAAGGATTGTGACATAAACAACAGAAATTTACTTTCTCATGATTCTGGAGTCCAGAAGGCCACACTCAGGGCACACCGTGGCCGGGCTCTGTTCAAGGTTGCGCTGCTGGCTCACAGAAGGCAGCTACTCCTATGTCTTCCTGGATCACTGATGTCTCTTCATAAATGCCCCAGTCTCATGAGGGCCACACACTCATGACTGCATCTAATCTGTATCCCTTCCCACAGGCCTATTCCCAATTAACAAAGTGAAAGGGTAGAGTTACAGCACATGAATTTCAGAAAAATATAGCTCAATCCACATTGAAGACTGTATGATTGTACAATTAGGATAAATTTGAATGACTGAAACTTCAACTTAAAATTAAGACATGTGCATTTAAAAGGAAATTATGAAAAAGTCCTATAGAATTTTTTTTACCTTTCCATTTACTTATACTTTCTTCCTTAACATTAACGTGAAAAAACAAATCAAGAAGAAAAGGAGAATTTCAAAAAATTGAAATATGAAGTCAAAGACAGGAGTATGAATTTAGATTTCAAATGAATCTATAAAAATTTTAGGATGAATTAATGATAAATGCTTAAATACATCTGCTTTTTTTAAAAAAAAGGCAAACAAAACACCGCATTTGTAGTGTTTATTGATTTTCCTGGCTAATGCCCCCAGCTTGTTCAATGTCTAGCTATTAATGTGACAGTTCAAAGGAGATGCATACGATTCTCTCTCATTATCCAGTAGGGGTTGGTTCCAGCACATTATTGAATGTAAGTATTTTAAATATGCAACACCAACACAATATATAAGGACATCTATCAGAATAAGTATCAAATTTACAAAAATTTGTTTCAAATACAGCAAATGAAAAGAATTTAAATGTTTAAGAATGATAGTACTTGTTATTTCTGTTTCATAAGTACCAATATTTCTATTTAAGTATATTTCATTGCTTACTTTCTTTTGGAAATTATTTATTTAGCTTATTATTATACAGCAAAAATCTTAATCAATGAAAAATTAGAACTAACTAATTACTGTGATCTAAACCTTTGTGTGTTTCAGTCCTTGACTAAGAAACTCAGTGCTATTTTTGGAGAGAACATCCTTTTCAAAGCTTGCTCAATTCTAGAGGAGATTGAAAATATGAAAAAACATACCCTTTCTATGTTGAAATAACATCAGGATACATCACAGCTTCCATAAAAATCATACTGATTTTAAATTTTTTTAAAGATTTTATTTAAAGAGAAACAAAAGCATGTAAAGGGTAGAGATAATACAAAATTCAAAAAAAAAAGATAAACAATAAGAAATCACTAGTTAATAAATTACATATTATCCTCTTAGAAATAGTTGTTCAAGTTACAAAATTAAAGCATACAAAGTAGATAGTCAAACAGCAAGAGTGTTAACAGCTACGCATGCATGAATCTCTACATGTATTTCTATCCTTTCTGTATTAGAGGGAAAAACATAACAAGACAAAACAAAACAAATTCCTATAAAAACATGAAACCAAAAAGTTGTATAAAACCACAGTAAAAGGTGATCTACAATGATTACTGTGTTGTTTCTTATTATCTTCAATAGAATGTCTATATCATCAGGCATAACTGAATATAACAGTATAATTGAGTATAGCAGTAAATAACAATGTTAGTAAAATAAAACAATGTAGACAGTATAAAACTTCAAAGGCAGGTAATAATCAAACCAGAGTGGATATTCTAGTCAATCTTGTCATCTTAAATGCAGTTGCCTATACTCTCAGACTTGATAGTATCAATCATAACAGCTTTGAATAAAATTTATCAATACAAAACAGCGATCCAACAAACCAGATTTGATTACGATCAGCCATGGTAAAACTGTGTAGGTTTTACAGAGCTTTAGATTAAGTTAATAGGAAATTAAGGATGATTACTGTACTATATCCTGTTATTTTCAGGATTACTGTCTGTGCCCTCAAATCTAGCACAGGTAGAATGACTGGAACAGAATAAAATACATCTAAGCAGAGTAGTGTGAGTAATGTATGTTTTAAATCCTGGTGCACTATTAACAATATAGCGTATCAAGGCCATCTATGTTAGAGTTTCTAGTTATCCTTCTCTGCCTCATTTCTGCTTTGCTATTTTTCTGCCTTTGTTTAGTTTTCTCCTTCATTCTACTGCCTGCCCCACTCATTGAGGCCTTTCTGCCACTGTTCCTAAAATCCTGGTATTTTTTTTCTTTCTCTCTAGAATGTCCTTCAGCATTCTCTGCAGGGTTGGATTGGTGGTCACAAACTCGCCCAGTTCCTCTTTGTCATGGAAGCATCTTGTTTCTCCATTAATTTCTAGTGACAGTTTTGCAGGGTACATCAATCTGGGCTGGAGGCCACCTTCCTTCAGGACTTGGAAGACTTCACTCCAAGCTCTTCTTGATCTGATGGTCTGTCGAGAAGTCAGCCGTGATTCTGATGGGCTTACCTTTATATGTAATCTGTTTCTTTTCTCTGATGGCTTTTAATATTCTGTTTTTATATTGAATTTCTGGTACCTTGATTATTATATGTCTGGGTGTAGCTCTGCTTTGGTTGTAGGTGGCTGGGGTTCTGTATGCCTCACATAACTGAATGTCATTTTTTTCTCCCATGCTTGGGAAGTTTTCCTTAATTATTTCCATGAATAGCCTTTGTAATTCGCCTGTATGTATTCCTGCTTCTTCGTTCATGTTTCTTATTCTTAAATTGTAGATTCTCTTGTCATCTTCTAGCCTTTGTATTGTTACTGCCTGTTTCCTTGTTATTTTTAAGAGATGCTTCCTTTCATGATCACACAATGCAACCTTGTCTTGAAGTTTTGATAGTCTATCTTTAGTTTCTTTTAAGGAGTATTGCCAGCTTTCAATGGAGTTTTTAATTTCCTGATAGTCTCTTTGAATCTGCTTCATGTATTCTATATTTTCTTTATATTCTTTATCAAATGTTTCTCTCCTTTTTTTGTGTTCCTCCCTTCTTTCATCTATATCATCCTGAGAGATGCTTCCTGAGAGCATTTCTTTTATTACTCTATTCATATCCTGCTTTACCTGATTTAATATTTCAGATTTGAGCTCATCTACAAGGTCCCGAAGATATCTCTTAATGTCCATTGAAGCCGTGTCTGATGTTGCATGTTTGCCGCCCTCAGGCTCCCTTGTTTTTCCTTCTCCTGGATCAGAGCTCTCAGGGTTCTGGGCTGGGGGCCTCCTCCTGCCTCTCTCTCCCATCATGGCCCTGGCTTCCTCCACATGGGTTACAGTGCAGGTCCCAGCCCCTTCCCTGTTGGCCATGTTTCCTCCGAAACACACTGGCGAGGGAACTCTGCCCTTTCCCGCCTGCTCTTGTCACTGAGGTGTAAGCAGCAGCTGCCTAAGCCTGCCCCACCCCACCGGGCCAGCCAAACTTCAGCTGCCTTCACCCAGTTAGTGCTTTCTAGGTGCAAGGAATCAATTTGGGACGTCTCATTGGGTCCTGGCCAGGGGTGCAGTCCAGTCCAAGCAAATCACATGGATCTGCTCTGGGGAGGGAGCCACCAACTGAAGTCACTGTCACTCCCAGTTCAGGCTCCTCCTGCCCGATTCCAACATGTTGCCCATCTGGTCGTGTCCTTCCCATTGCGGGGGGAGGCATCTCACTCCCAGCACTGACCATGGATCAGTGAAGGTTCCTCCACCAGCTCTGCTCTCTGCTCTCCACTCTCCACTCTCCGTTGGGCTCACCAACCCCCAACCTCAGTGCTGCCATTCTTCCTGTGAGTGGTGGTGGGAATGAGTTTAGGCAGCTCTGCCTGCTGGCGCGGATTCAAGCTGGTGCAAATTTGGCAGGTCATCGTGAAAACACTGTGTCCCTTTAGTTGTAGTCCCAAAGTATTTGATGAGTTTTTTTAAGTTTTAATTTCTTCCTGTGTCAAGAGGATCCATCTCCCTCTGTCTGGGTCTCTCCAGGGTGTTTTATTCTGGCGTATGAGTTGTTTCTCCCAGGAGGCTTTGTATTCTGTTGCTCACTGATCAGCCATCTTGTCTTCCTCAATCATATCTGATTTTATCTGAACTAAATTTAATTAATCTATATTGGAGTAAGATGAATTTGACGCCTATTACTAACTTAACCTTAAAGTAGTAATGTATAGTGTCAAAAGATAATACCTCTCTTTAGATAAGGCAGCAATATGAAATTCATCTAAGTAACTCCTACAATAGCAAATATATTAAACTTCTACAAATTCAATAAACTCCTAGAATATTTATTTGTAAAGAATTAGATGCTTACCCAACATCTCTCCTCTGCTTTCTTGCTTATCAGCCAAATCTAAATTTGCTGGAAATAACAATGTGCCCAACTTTGGAAAATATACCCATATTTCCAAGTTTTTCTTGCAAATAAAGGTGTCCACATATCTTATTTTGACCGGCAATTTTTTTTAAAGAGGAAAAAAAAACCAAAACAGAAAAAAGGGTAGAAACAATACAGAATTTCAGAAAAAAAAAAAGAAGTAAGAAATCACTAGTTGATAAATTACATATTGTCTTCTTAGAACTAGTTGTTAAAGTCACAAAATTAAAGCATACAAAGTGGACATTCAAACAGCAAGACAGCAAAGAAGTTCAATGATCCAGTAACAACTTAGCAACATGGTTATCAATCCTACACACTTAAACATACATGCAGCCAAATCCTCTAGAGCACTTTCTTTTCTTCTTTTTACTTTTTAAGTCCATTATCTGCTTAGTTATATCCTGTTGCAGGTTGCTCAGTACCTTACTGACTTGTTTTGTTGTTGTTACATACTTTTAATCACCTTATATAATTCTGTTGCCTTGTTTTTGAGTTTCTCCTCATCCATTCTCCATGGATAAGCTTTAGTGGAGTTGGGAGATTTTTGGAGGTATTTTGTTACTTTCTTACCTACTTTTTTTTTTTTTGAAGGTAGCAAAATACAGCAGAACAAGACAGAACAAACCCATGTTAATCGCAGTGCAGTAAAACTACTACAGAACCTCAGAGCAGGTCACCAGGACACGAGCAATGTGCTCAATAGTACAGCCCATTTTGTTCACATTAGCTGTTCTTTTAATCAGTTAGAGGAAAATGGAAGGAAATATCGAACTTTTAAAAACAGAATATTGAATAAAGCAGTACCATTAATCAAAACTGAGCAAAACAGTGATAAAAATATTTGCCTTCAAAGAGATGATAGAAGGAAATCCCCCTTACTTGCCATGCTGTATACATTCCCCAGCTGCTTACCAGGGCAGCAAGTAGGCCACCTGACAGGCAATTTTTAAACATAAGTTGTTGAGATGGGATCCCAAGAAAGTTCCTTGATATCTGGGTGGGCAGAGGGTGGGGTGACAGATATTAAGGGATAGAGTTGACACAGGTCCCATGAGTCTTTCACTTCTTGACCTTCTCCTTCTTTGTTTCTAGAATTTGAATGTGATGGCAGAAGCTACAGCAGTCATCTTGTAACTGTAAGAAGTGCAAGCTAAAGATACCTTGCTGGAAGAGTAGAAGATTCCTGAGTTCTGATGATACTGTGGGCTTCCTTATAGCCCTTGACTATTACCTTTACATTTCTCATTAAAAGAGCAAAAGAAACCCTATCTCACCCATATCTGGCTCAAGCCAGATCATTCCTGATCTCTGGTATCTGTTACATTCAACAAAAATCAATTTCCTGTTGACACAGGTTTTGACACTTAGAAGTGAGAGAATTCAAGAAATGAATCTGAAATGTGGAAATAAAATGTAGATAAATTCAAAATGAATTATAAAATTGAATTTAACATGAAAATTATAAAATGTCTAGGATATAACACAGGAGAAAATTTGTGACTTTAGGTATGATAGTAAGCTTTTAGATATAACACAAGAACACAATCCATGAAAGAAAAAGCAATGTTTGATTTTATTAAAATTAAAATCTCTGATTGCAAAAGACAGTGTTAAGAGAATTAAAAAGAAAACCAACTAATACATATATATGTGTGTGTGCATGTATACATGTGTATGTGTGTATACATATGTCAGTATTGAATTATAACATGAAATATAAAATAAATATATGATATAAACAAATTATTTGATAACTAGTGAGAGAATACACAAATGTCCCTTGCAGAATAACAGAATAATTCCACATAATTTATGTAGAGAGTTTATTCTTATAAAGCTAGAACTTCATAAAGGTATAATTTTATATTTTTTAAAGATTTATTTATGTACATTACCTGTGCTATATATTCTACATGTTTTTCTGAACTAACTTTATTTTATTTTATTTTTATTTTACTTTATTTGGTACCAGGGATTGAACTCATGACCTTGTGCTTGCCAAGCAGGCACTTACACCACTGAGCTAAATCCCCAGCCCCCATAATTTTATATTGCCTCTCTTTAACTTGCCCTTCTTTAAGTGTGGGTAACTTTTTCCCAGATAATACAGTAACAAGAAGGCAGAAGGAAACTAACTTCACAATGAAGAAATCAAACGAACACCACCTCAGCCAGATAATTCCACTAGCGATAATGCATGTTGGTAGCATTGAGAGGTAAACTTGGACACATTAACATTGTATGAATTTTACTTTAGCAGTCAGTGATTCATGAATTAGGCAGTAGCAGACCATCTGTGATTCATTATTGGATACGGTAGGAGTTGTAGGAAAAAAGTAAGAGATTTGCTTAGCTAAAGTGGCAAGTCTCTGGTTAGAGGTGAGTTGGCAGTTTCCAAGTGGAAAGGTATAAGCTCGATTTTACTGCTTGCTCTGGGCTTCATTTTACTTAAGTAGGAACCTAAGGCATAGAACTGTCCCAGCTTAATGGTCTCCTAGTTAACTTTCTTACTGTAGTGTGTCTTCTTACTACCACACCAGGACAATTGCACTGTACCTCTGTGGTCTGCCTCCCAGAAATATGTAACACCAATCTAATCAGGAGGAAAAAATCCTGACTCTCAGCTACAGGCCATTCTACACAATACTTAGCCAGCGCTCCCCAAAATTATCAAGATCACTAAATACTAGGGAGTCTGAGACACTGTCATAGCCAAGAGGAGTCCAAAGAGCCCTGACTATTAAAAATACTGCAGCATCTTGAATGAGATTCTGCAACAGGAAAGGCAAATGTAAATAAAATGTACACTTTAATTAATACCAATGTATCAATATTGCTGAGTTGATTGGAAGAGATGCACCATGATAATATAAGAAATTAAAAATAGAAAACATAGGGTTCATATGGATGAAAATTCTGCACACAATAGTCACAATTTTTCTATGAATATAAAACATCTGTAATTTAGAAATTATTTCTAAAAAACAAGGAAGAAAGAAAGAAGCAGCGTGCTTAGTTGCAGATAAAACGATGCCACGTCGCTGTGGTGGAGGGGAGCCAGCCGAGTCCAGGTGAGGGTTCGTGAGACATCCTGGGGTTACCATTGGCTTCAAATCTGTGGCTCTGAAACAGAAGAGAAAAGAGGATCAGATTATAGAACCCATCCCCAAAGAGACAAAACAATCAGGTCTGAAGCTATATGCAGGCAAGGTCTCCATCTTCATTTCCTAGTTGGTAGAAAAATGCTGAGGTGTATGGGACACTGCACTACTAAGAAATAAGCTGGTAGACCAGTGTTTACAGCTGTGGACTCTGTGAAGGAATCACCAGGCTTCCAGAGCTGCACCAACAGGAAGCAGGATTGGAAAGCACTGTCACCGAAGGATGCACTGTCCAAAAGCCAGGGCGGTGTGGCCATCAGGACCTTAGCCAGGAGAACTGAGGAAAGCAGGGCCCAGAGCTCTGGACCAGGAAGCCCTGATGCTCTTTCCAGGGAGATTCTTTGTTTTGAACCAGGGGCTGATTCCCTTTCAAAAGGAGGCTCTTTTGAGCTGACCTAAGCCACCAACTGGAGTCCTTCATCAATTTACATTATTGCCCTAAGTTCTTTGGCCTCTGGAGATCACAGTGAGGGTTAAATTTTTACCTCTCACAACTTTGTAAAACTGAGATGACATTTTACCCAACATCCATTTGACTGTGTGCTGTGATCACGCAATCTTTCCTGTAAACACAATCAAGTTTCTGTTAATTCTTCCTATTGGGCGTTCTGCGCCATGCAGAATCATTGGAGAAGCACAAACAAACATTTTAGCACAGGATTTAGCTCTACTAAGAGTTGGATTAAATCAGTGTGCTCCTCCGCATGTGTCCAAACATGAACTTGTGAAAAAATCCAAAGACAGCAGTACCATCTCACAGGGACCTATGAACTAATAAAAAGGGATAAGCACTGAGGTCACTTGAGCCCTAAACTCTGTTCATACAAGGGCAGAGGTAAGTGGATAGCATTTCCAGAGAGTCCACATATCTGAAACATCACTTATTTCACGAATGAGTAATCATTGTTAAAGTCGACTATCTTAATTAATAAACCTTTTGTTAGTGGTAAGATAAAGATAATTGAAGGGCTTATCCTAGCTGCAGGGGTGGGGGCAAGTTCTAGTGAGGTACATTGTCAACCGGACTGCTTCATATGTTAGCGATTTCCACAGGACCACGTTAAAACCAGCATGCACATGTAGAGCATTGTGTTTTAAACAAAGAATTTTTAATCAGATCATTAATCTGATTGGTCTTCGCCATTGTAGATTGAACATGGAGTGGGTAGGGGATAAGTTTTAGCTTTAGATAACTCAGTAATGGTATAAAACATAGAAGAAAAGTGTCATCGCCTAAAAAATCCTAGACTTAATGTCGAATGCAGTAAAATGAGATTTAGGGGCTGTCTCCTGTGGTGAAGAGGGAATTTCTCTAGTCTTCCAGAAGTATGCATTTCTTTAATAGGAAAATAAAACTACCTTCAGGATTCTGCTTTATATCTCAATATTACAAAATCAAGTCTAATGACAAGGATACGACTTTTCTTAAATGACTTAATCGGCTGCCTTGAAACTCTCCAGGCTCCAGTAAAAGCATAACAGAATCTAAAGAACAAACACAGCCACACAGGGTATTTTTAAAATTTATTAAAGTTGTGCAAAATAGGAGAACATGTCAGCACTAATATCAATACAATCATTATATAATGCCAAGTAAATGAGAAACCATCTGTACATCATAAAAATATATTTTATAAGCAAATTGGTAAGAGACACACACAACTGTGACCTTACCTCACTATAGTTTTTACTCAAATGGCACCAACTTTTAGGTCCTTCTGGGCCTCTGGAGGCCAAAACTACCTTCTCCAATATTCTCTCTGCCCTTTGCTTGCCTTATTAGTTGTTTAGCACTTATTATTATGTATCCTAATTTATACTTTATACATAAGTCTTCCTATTGTCATATAAGCTCCCTGTGAGAAGAACCTTTTGTCTATTCAATTCATTGTTATATTTGCAGGGTCAGATCAGTACCTGACAAATAGTAGCAACCACTTCGTCTTTAAATGAACTAATTACCAATCATTAAACTGAAATAAGCCTTTTTTTCTTGTAGGTTATATAATAGATCATTGTGTTATTACTTATTTATTTGAGTGATATAATTGGAACTGCCAGGATATTTTAAATTTTAAAAATTAGCATCTTGAAATTTTATCTGAAAAGCAATTACTGTGAACAAAATAAGCAATATTTAAGAAAAGTATTTTAGGTGTAAAATTAATATTGTTCACCATACACCCATTAAATGTCCTGTCTTTCTCTTGAAACATTTATCATTACTCAAAAAATTTATTCATTGAGGGAGCATTCAGACTGAGAATTCATTCTTTTATATTTTTAAAAAGAGAAAATCAACATAAATTTCAGACTAGTTTACAATAGCTTCTTATCATGAATTTTCTCCAATGACATAGGACTACACTGTCAAAAAGTTGCTAATGATTATTCTCTTAGCTACTCTCTTAGTAACAAGATATAGACTCAATGCTAAGTGGCACAGAAAGAGCATTTTAAATAAAATTTTTAAAAGATTAAGGTATGATTTGGCCAAAAGTCTAGGTAAAGAAACATATTCCAAACCAAGAAATCAAGAAAGTGTTCAATGCTTTGTTTCCCAGTAAGGCTCTTACTACTATATACAAAATTAGAAAACAAATTCTACTTTTGAAACCCACATTTAGCTTCATCTTTAAAAATGAGCAGAAGGTAGGAGAAGGTGGCTGAGGGGACTTGTCACCTGAGCTTGTTATTCACTTGCTTTGTGTCTTAGGAACATCACTGTGACACCCATGAGCATCCTGTTTATTTGCTGTAGGGTGAGAGGTTGTAGATTGTAAGGCCTAGTGATAAAATCCCATCTCAGCACTCCCTCACTGGACCATGGTTCTGTTTAGCTTATCTGTCAGCCATCGATTATCCTATGGACTCATGTTCTTAGCTGTACTGAGTGCGTAAGTTAACAAGGACACATTAGAGTTCTGGTCAAAAGAAACTTTGTACCACACAGGTAAATTTCATGATAAAAATGAGATTGCTTATCAAAACTGAATTCACAGTATCTACATTGAATCATGACTGTCTCATTGAAAATCACATGCACAGGGAAGAAAGAGTTTAAGGACGAGTTATAAAATGGAAGGTATTTAGAGGGCAAAAAATTATAAAATGCACAGCAAAGAGAAAAAAAATGTTGATGCCTTTAAAACATATACAAGAACCTTTAAAATGAACCCAAATAGTAGGTAGAATATTAGGGCTATTTTCTCAAAGAGAGACCACCTAGAGAGATTCTGTACATTATCTGTCCCTTTGTATAGTATGGAGGATCTACACCAAATTCTTCACCCGTATTTGTTCACACTGCTTTTTGAGAGGTGTCCAATCTGTCTGCTCCCATGATTTCATCCTAGGAGATTTAATTCCCAACCAAACAATGCACTTTTGTACATAGACTTTCAGGGGACATTGATGATATCTCATCTTGGTGACCCAAGATTAAGCTCATTAAAGGAAGTTTTGTGCTGTTTTGTTCTTAACGTCTTGCAATGCACAGCCCTGTATGCTCTACCTATAAAGTATTAAACGTTTATAATAAAGATGGTTTTTTTTTACTATTCTGGTTTTACTCAGAGGCCGGCTCTGATTCTCCAAGTCGCTTACCCCCTCTCTTTCGCAGACAGAAAGTGCCCTGTGCTGCTTACCCTTGGCAGAAAGGAACACAAAAGCCCCCAGGATCAAAGCCTATTGATCCAGAGTCAGAGCCATTTTTCTCATCTCCTGCACCAAAGGACACTCGGCTAATTTGCAAGCAAGCAGCCAGACTCTGAGGCCAAGTTGTGATCACCATCAAGACATGTATTTAGCATCAGCATAACTCACAGTGGATTCCCTAGAACCGAGGACCAGTCAACCCACCGTGGCCAGTGTGTTAATGTCTGAAGGAGCATAGCTTCACTGACGATTGCAGCCCAGGGTAAGAAACTGCATTGTGGGCAATATATTTCAAATTTAGGGTTTATGTTTTACTAGTAGTAAGCTATCCTACCTTCAGAGAGTATCTTAAAAAGAGATTTTACTTTGTGAATTTTAATAATGACTGATAAGGACTGATCAGAGTGGGAAAGAACCCTGCAGACATTTTGTAAAGAAAAGAAAGTTTCCACACCACCTCTGCACATTTAAGATGGGCCCAAAGTCCATAACTCTTTTCCCTGATGTTTGAAGTTCCACATCCCCTTCGAAGATGGCTGACTTGTGTGTGAACATCCAGTTTTTAAGCATGGGCGTGGAGTGTACTGAGAGACCTACTCTGCTTTCTCTCACTGAGCCGCAGTGGAACAGGGGACCCAGAAAGCAACTACAATAGTGTGATGTGAACTAAGGCCTGGATTGCACGTCTGGAGTCAGGTCATGTTCAGTGGGCGGCATGGTGAGGGAAAGGCCATCTGAGAGTCAGGTCAAGATTTCCTTCCAACCCATGGGCCGCCTGAGCACATCTCAGATCCCATCTCTCACACAAAACCCCAAGACATTTTGTTTTCTACTTAAAGTTCTTTATAGCATGTGGATAAGCATCAAGTATTTCTTTACATTGAAAAGAGTGTGCTGATTTCTTTGCCCAAAACTGTTCATTCCTTTCCACTTACTCTCATATAATAATATATCCCAGAAGCACCTGGCAGAATGGCTACTGTAAATCAGGAAGGACATGACCTCACATTCCTTCTGAATGGGTGACATTCCTGTCTAATTTCATAATACTTTGTAACCAGCTTTGAGAATCATGATCAGTCCAAAAACTATAAAAGGAAATTTTTGCCAAATCAGAAAACAAATGGACTAGGAGAACATTAAATATGTTGGCTTGAACGCTAGAGTGATAGACAAGTATCTGCCGTCCCAGCCACCCAGCAAGATTTTTGTTCCAGGAAAGACCTTAAACTAGTATGCCTTCAAATCTCTCTTTTTACTCTTCTCTGGGGTTCAGATGTCATCTCTCATACTATCTCTTCCCCTAATAAGAGCCCAAATTGATTGCTGAATAACAAATGAGTCCATAGCTTTTAAAAACAAAGCCTTAGATTCAGTGGTCAAGGTCTTAGGACCACTGTTTTGATTCCTGTGTAATTCTTTACCTATTCCTTCAGTTTACCTGGGGATAATGGTAAAGAATGTATCTACCTTTACGTACTCCCAAACTAGAGCATTTTTATATCTAGCCAGACAGTAGTTTTCTTCCAACAAATTTTATAGCATGCTGAGAGCAACAAAATAAGGATCTATGAAAAATGGAAAAGAAATAAAAACGTTGACATTTGTTTATGTAACCACCCCATTTTATCATGACTAATTTTAGAATTAGGAGAAGAAATCATGACTGCATATACAAATACTGGTTCATAAGCAGAGCTATGTGATTTACTAAAGCTGCCGTTACATGTGTGTTTATGTTTTCATAATAAAAGATGTGTAATGGCGAGCATTTCACGGTGTTGCTGCCTGGCTGGATGCGCTAATAATCTGGGTCAGCACGCACGGCCCCCCTTAGCACCCCCAGGATGTCGTGATGTGTAGGAATGCTGTTTTGAAAGGCGGGGCAAGCGGTCTGCCCCTGCCTACACAAAAGTACACTTCCAAGCAACTAGATAATAATTACCCACTCCCACTATCATTCTTTATAACAGAATGAGCTATTAGTTGTAGAAAATTACCTACAGGCATAGACTGGACAGAGAGAAATGACTGAGGACCATAAATATTGCTAAGTATTTCCACTACCCTGGTGACATGAAGTTATAAGCATAAAATTAAAAAAAATTAGCATCAAAAATCAGCAGCACCTGCACAAAAGTTGCCCAACGTAGCTTTTACTACTATGTAATTTGCCCAAATTATTATCTGCATATTATCTATGTGCATAACTGCATCATATCAACTCAACAGGACCTGTGTGGTTTAAAAGCAGAAGTGGAGGTCACAGATGTAGCTCAGTGGTACAAGAACCTGCCTGGCCAGTGCAAGGTTGTGAATTCGAAGCCCAGTACCAGAAGAAGCTCACAGTGAAAAGCAGAAGCAGGTGCGCGCTGGGTCCCCCTCATCCCGAGTGCTCCTCACTATCCCTATGCTCTTTTTCTGACCAACTTTTAGGCCTTTCAGACCTCTTGTTTCCCATTTCCCCTCTTCACCTATCCTAGTTCCAGACTTCCAGGGAATGGCATTTGTTCGTTGTCCAAGAGATGACAATATAAAAACAGAACTGCAATATGTCACGTACACGTGACAACTCCTCTTGATGAACGTAATCATTATTTACTGCACTGTACTAATAAAAATAAAAATCTAAAAAAAAGAACCTCTCAATACATATGTGTATAACTGAAAAACTACCTTCATGAATTTGGCCCTTTGTGAAATGACTGCTTTAAAAAATAAATTTGGAGAAAATAGACTGGGGTAAAAGTAGAGAAAAGAGGTGTTCGAACCGTGGAATGGTGCTAACAGGATCTTCCAAAGGTCAACATTTCCAACTCAATACTCGCTGCCGTGACTTTGTTCTATTTTGCTTTACTGGGGTCAAGGGTACACATTTTTCTTCCCTTCTTTTAAAGACATTCAAAAAGCAGTGTTGCAGTTGTATAGTCAGCATCTTTGCACCACCCAAAAGTCATCATCCATCAAAATCCCACACAGGGAGCAACAGAGGGTTAGTTCTCGCTTAAGTAAAGTTTAGTGAAAAGCCAACCAATCGGTGTGATCATGGCTAGCTCAATGATACACAGTTCTGAAAGGCTTTACACATGCAGCGGCCTTTGGATGTAGCTCTAAGAAGCAGATAGGTCAGGAAAATCATAAACTCACTGCCCTGTGTCCGCACCTCCCTTTGGGTCCATAAAGAATCCAAGCAGCCCGACTGAAGGGAAGCTGTGCTGACCACAGGGACAGAGAGGTGGTGTTTCCTTGAGGGCATCAGCCGAGATTTTCTGTTGGTCAAAGTCACAAAAATCCTGGTCAATAACTTTTATGAGGACTGACAAATGTAAAAAGATAAACTCTACAGTGTCAGATAAATTAGATGGGCTTTTACTAGATCCCAAGCAAAGATTTAACAATGTGCAGTCAATTTCAAAGTCTTCTGCTACTTTAAGGTTACAAAAAGATTCCTGCCAGGCTGGACTTCGTTATGCTCAGAGTATAGAGACCCAGAAAGCTGTTCACTGTAAATATAAACCATATTTAATTCTTTGTTAAGTTTCTGGTGACTTGTGAGATAAATGTCAGAAATCATCAATACTATTTAATCAACCTACAACTGATTACTTTTACTTTTCTCAGTTTTCCTAAAACACTCACTCTTTTGGACAGGGACCTTTGTTTTTCATACAGTACCAACATAGATTCATGAGGAAATTGTACTGGACCCCTCACCTACAAAGCAGGAAGATTCATTTTCCCTTTAGTAGGTGCATCCTAAGCTTGCACTGGATTGAGTGGTATCTCAACAGCAAATTTTAAAATTACTTTCCATTGAGAAGTCTATGTAGACATCAAAGTATAAAAACATATGTGACAAGGGTCCTGTGTATTCCAATCACAAGTTTGTTGCTGACTTTCTATGTGACTTAGACTCCATCATTTCTCTACTGTAATTGTGTCTCACATAGCACAAAAATATCTCATTCAGCCACACAAGTTGCAGAATAAATAGTAGTTACATTTAGTCAGTACCTCAAACTAACAAATTCTAGTTAACTTTTTCATTAACTGTAACCTTAAAATACTGATGCATGCAAAAATGTACAAAGCAAGTTGATCCTGCATTATATCAGTCAAATAAATTGTAATAAGTCCCCCTAAATGCTAAAGGTTCTTGTGCATATAAAACACATCTGTGCTCAAGTCAACTGTGAAACAAAAAACAGCTTCTATACACATGTCCCTAGTAATATAGAAAAGTGAATATGGTATATAACCCAAATATTGTTTGAATAGGATTTTTTTTCATATTTTTCCAAGCTTCGATGAGTTCCAAGGACAGACTTCTGGGACTATAAACCTTATAGGGCGTAAGGTGCATCAAACAAAAGGACTCTGACTAGTAAGTTTACCAGCACGATTCACTCCCTCAACTTCTCTTGGCTGCCTTCGACTCCCGCTCGAAAACTGGATAAACTGTATGAGACTGCATGAGTGTTGCATGCATTAAATTACACCATTATTATTTCCTTAGAGGAAATATTTGCCATTATTTCGGTAGGGAATGACCTTTGCTCAACCATTTCAGATTCAAAAGTAGCCAATCTAGAATTCTTGGAGTGGAACACAAGCCCATCAAAATCCTCAGCAAAGAAAACAATTATGAAGGGTTTTGCTGGTGTAATATGGTGGGCCCAAAGTAATACAAATCTTAGGGAAGGTAGACCTTTGTAATTTTAGTAATTTTAGTAAATTCAAAATCAAGATGATTTTCTAACTGGAAGCTAAGATTTTTAAATTTAACTTTAGTTTCATAAATGGAATTGGCTTGAGCTGTCCATAACACAAGTTGTCCTTCTCCATCAAACAGGTCTGCAAAGGAACTGTCAAACTGTCATCAAGAGTTCAGGCACATGCGATGGCTCACAAGCTAATTACTTTAAGACTATAGAATATTTAATTATTTTATTCTGCTGATGCTTGTGTGTAGTGTTGCTTCCAAAGCTTTTCCTTTTTATAAACATGAGAATTTTAACCATTTGGTTCTCTTTTCCAAATAGCATAACATAAATCCTGAGATCCCTTTAATGCTATCTCTTCCAACAATGTCAAGGTGAAACTCGACATCTGCAAAAAATAAATAATAAATAACAGTGGTTAAATTAAAGAATTGTAGAAAAGGCATGTATTTTACTAATGCAGACAAATCAATTGCCAAAACAATGATTCAGAAGCTGGAGCTAAATAAAACAAATGGCTTTTTCAAGCAGATTCTGAAGTCAGGAAACAACTCATGCTAAGAACTGGGATATTCGTCACAGTGCTGCGACCTCTCACCTTCAGTGATAAAGTACACAGGTCAGAATTGACAGTACATACTCTTGGCTGATCATGGCTGCTGGTTATTGATCAAAGGAGGAGGGGACTACTTTGCAGAAAAAACATTGCTCTGCATTACAAATACCCATTCTCTTGAGACTCAGCAACTCCAGGCTTCTCCCTGTGGAAGTGGAAAGAAAAAGTGAGTTCAGCCAGTCTTTAATACGGAGCGAATGTGGTGTTTAATCAATAGTCTTCTGCTTTGTTCTTCGATGTGGAAAGCGGTGTCTATTCATTCAGCAGAGGTTAATGCCAGGGGTCAAGTGATTTCACACTCTCCGTAGGATCCACCACATGTCAGTAGTTCAGATGTCTTAGACAATGATGACTCAGTTGGACTGATTTATTGCCACTCTAAGGCCCTGCTTAATACTAAAGTGCTCTCTTATGATAATACCTCAGAAAATAGCATTGATAAAAGAGGAGGCAATAATTACCTACATTTTGAGGTAATGTCTTCATTTCTAACATCCTATAAAGATGTAAGGTCCATTTAAAATGATCTGCTTCTTGTATTAGCAAGCCATTCGAATAAGATCTTATCAGCATCTTCTCCTTTATGAAATACACCACCAAAGAAATTTAGTCACTCTATGGTGCAAACGTAAAAATAATACATGCACTAACAGATATTTTAGATAAGCATTTTTTAAAATATTTACTTATTGCAATATTTTAATTTCAGACAAGAAAAAAGGAAAAACTTTCAGATGGTAGGGAAAATATGAGTTGCTATAGTTGTCTTTACTAAAAATGAAAGACACAGTTTGCCGTTTGATTTCTTTCTCTTTAACCAATTCTAGTATAAGGCAGGCAAGCTGGACAGAGATGCCTAGGTATTGTTTAACAATAGTTCACTTAAGGCACCATAAGCTGAAGTCATTGTCTTAAACCAGGATGTATTTGGATATGTCAAGGCTCTAATCTTTAACATGTTAGCACTCATGGTTGTTATTCAGCAATGTCTCTTTCCAGATGTTTTCTATATAATGAAAGAGGTTAAATGTCACCAAGAAAACAGTGTGAGAAGAATTAATCAGAAAGCCTATCATAGAATTATGTGAAGTCTAGCTTTACTAGTATATCTGTGGAGGATGAATATACAAGTCAGTTAGTAAAATAAAATAAATTCTGTAAATGTGTCTAAAGACACCCTATCATGTCAACTGATATTGAAACTGGTATTTAAACAGTGTCTTACATCTCATTCAGGATGATTAACATGTAAAACATCCCAGTATAAATTCTCTGCCTTCCATTACTTTCTTTGCTGTGTGTATGATATTCAGAAATCTAATCCAATCCACCATATGTATTCAAACCAATGACTAATATGCAAATCCTCAAGGTACTTTAAAAAAACTTTCCTTTTATTGTGGCTTTTTGTTTGTTTGTTTGTTTGCTTGTTTGTATGCAGTACTGAGGATTGAACCCAGGGCTTTGCACATACTAGGCAAGCGCTAGATCACTTAGCTACATAACCAGCCTTTAAAAAAGCATTTTGAGAAACCCAAAATACAAATAATTGAAAGGAAAAAAATGAAAGACAGATAACAAGACACGGGAACATTGATCTTTTTCATATGGGAAGGGGACCAAAAGATGCAGAGAAGAGCGAGAGAAGGAAAAAGCATTAAGACGTCATGTCCATGGACAGCTCCCTACAATGGACGAAATCAGGATGTACTGCAAACTTGTACTGACAACAAAAATTTTAAAACAATTATTTTAAAATATATGGCAATAGTATATGAGTGAAGAAGAAATCTGTATAATTCCACAGTTTTTCACTTTTTAGTTTTTACTGAGTCTTAAAAATAAAGTGGGTGACAATCGGTAATTTTGGCGTGAAGAACTCACTTTGCAACAGTAGTAGACACTGTCTAGAATTTACCTTTGCTTCTGAAGATTAAGGTTGATGACCTTTGTGAACGTGTTTGCTAATAGGAATGATTTTATAGGTTGCATATCTCAACATCTACAATAGAAAGAAAGAGCAATGATAATAAAAATTGTTTTTAGAATAAGGCAAGGAGAGCAATTAAACAAACGCATGGCTTATTCTTAACAAAAATAACATCAGTACTCTGAGCACTCAAAAGGCAAAACTCTATGAATAAGGTTAGATGTTTCAAAATTTGTCCAAAGTGTTTTTCAGGGTAATTTTCCCATACAGTGAGCTTTAGGCTACAGGTATTTAAGGAAATGTAGCTCAACTAACTCAGAAATGGATAAAACAAGCCTAGTACAAGATCGTATGCCTGTCTCAACTGCACGCTAAACTTATTACATAAGTTACAAATAATGTGATCATTTTAAAGCACCAAAATACATTCGCATACACTGACTTCTGCAATTGTGTTTAACACACCTAGTGTGACAAGAATGAAATGCATTACATTGTTATTTTGCCTATAATCATAATAGATATAAAATATAATCAACTGTTCCCATTTTAGTATGACTGAGAAAAACGTGTTTTCAGGAGTACATTTTATATTTCAATAGTAATTATTTCTTCAAATCCTGCCAAAGTATGAAAAGACAATGTATATGGTCACTGTCTTTTCTGCTTTGCTTTATGTGGTCATATGTGCAGTGGGGGAGGGGGAAGGCTAAGTATGAATTTCTGTTAATGCAGCTCTTAGAAATTTAAATACTATTCAGAACTTTAAAAAATTAATGTCTCCTTTCAGCTTCGACGCTCATCAGCAGTAATTCAAAACCCTTTAATGCTGATTTCAGTGCCATATATGGGAATTATCTCAAGTACTGTACTCTCAATAGAAACATCACGTAGGTCAAGACAGCAAGCTTAATGGACTGATTTTTTGGGATAATTATTGCAGAGCCTGCCTGTGACTAACTGCCTTCAATACATCAGATTCAAGATATCTAAATATAAAGGAGGAAAAGGAACAAGTTTTTCCTCCATATTTTTCATGAAACTCTTTACACAAGAGTTCAAACTGTTATTGTATCACATTGCCAGACATTTTGATGAAATGAATATTCTAGAACAATAATTATTAAAGGGTCACAAGATACCAATGACATATAGTATATGTTACTCAATACAAATATAACATAGGTTCATTTAGAAACTTCAGATAAGATAAAAAGACAATTAAGAGAACTGTAATCTTACTGCCTCTTTGCCCATTCATTTATTCTTTTGTATATGTGAATATCCAGAGACAGACAAATATATATTGTATATGTGTATCTAGATATATGTACATATAGTATATGTAGAGATACAGTGGTACCTCGGTTGGCAAACGTACTTCGCTTCATGATCGGGGGAAGACAGATGACTTTGTGTGTGGAAGATGGCCATTGTCCTGTCTATCATGGATGTAGTTTGGGAATGGAAGCAAAATTTTACTGAACACTTTTGTTTGCAGGGAACACGTTCCCTAACAGGCAATGTGTTCCTAGTGAGTCGGAGTGGTACCCATTATTTAGTAACTTAGTTTTTCACTTAGCAATACTTTTGTGCATTAGTCTGGATTTTATGTCATATTGATGTTTCTATCAAACTTCATCACAGTGATCTACCACATATTTTGTTGTCATTTTCTATCCTCTCATGCCTAAATCATTTCTCTTTCTAGATGAGGCAGTGGTAAACACATTTTGACAAAATGTATTTATTTTAGAAAAAGAACCAAATATTCAAAGGGTGGCCATAAAGTGGTAAAACTGGACAGAGTACAGGAATGATACCTTAAAATACAGAAATTTCTTTGTTAACTTCATGAAGTAAATTAACAATGGAGACATTTGGTCATTTTAGTGATCAAAATTTGTATCAATGGTTACAAAATTATCCTTTTAAACTATAATTTCCCATACACTGTAATGTACTCCATGAAATTTATATTTTCTTCTATTTTTCTTAGTAGTCAGTAACTGAAACTTTCTACTCACACTTTTAAGTTATTTTTAGTGTGAAATACTAAATGCAATGTTCTTCAACCACAGTTTGGGAATTTATGTGTTGCATAGTTTTTTGAGGTTGAATAGAATATAAAAATTATTTCTTCTACAATTGCTTAAATATTTAATTTTATAGTCACTTTGTGGCAACTACTAGTACAGAAATAAAACAAATAAATTCATACATATATGAATTAGACATAAATATATCACATATATGTGAATTAAATATAAAACTCCATTATTTTCAATTCTTAACATAAATCAGATTCCAGTTAAGGGGAGAATTTTTGTATTGTTTCTTTTCCAAGTAGTTATCCAGCATAGAATTAAATTAAAAAATGTAAATGTTTATCTGTGCCCCTTCCTCCACCATCAACATTCCATAATTCACAATTCACTTTAAGTGTTTTTACTATTTTATATGTCTAATTAAATGTTTTCTTTATTCCAAAGACACTCATTTAAAACTACAAGAAAACACAAATATTCTCATATTAGATTAACAATAGTTGATCAACATTTATTATTTGTTTTCCACCTTTATATTTGAGTTTTTAAATTATTTTATCAAAGTGGCATTTAAAGCACAAAACAAAATTAAATGAGTAGTTTGACTTATATTATTACTTAAGAAAACTTTAATTTAAAATTGTTAATGCAACAAATATTGGAGGTCAAAAGTATGCAGAGGTTAAATTTAACAATTCACTGTGAAATAAATTGTATTTATATCCCAACAGAAGGTTGATTCGTGAGTTTTATTTGCTTTCTTTTAGGTGAGTAATTATCTAATTGGTTAGTGTTTATCCATGCCACTGGCTGGACATCACCATTCCATAATTCAAAATTCACTTCTGAATTATGTTAGTCATTGTCCAAATATATGTCTATAACTGACCTACTGAAGAAAAAATGAGATTTATCATTCTTTTCTTTGACTTGTTAGAAATTAAATGCATCATTCACACAATTAGGTAAATCACTGTTCTGTTTAGTTTTAAACAGTTATAGGCTTTTAGAGGTAGGACTTCTTGATTCATTAAAAACAAAAACTGGCATAGCATATTTTATATTTTGTTCCATAGGCACTAGTCTTATGTATAACCTAAAAACATAAATTAGGTCACTCCATGAATTTTTTAAAATATTCCTTTTGTTTGTTTTTTTGTTTGTTTGTTTTGTTTTTGTTTTTGTACCAGGGTTCAAACTCATGACCTCATGCTTGCCAGTTAGGTGCTTGTGCCCCTGAGCTAAACCCATGGCCCTAACTTTTTTTTTTAAATTTTTTCAGCTAAAATATTCTTGAATATTCATTTAAGTATTCTACCTTAAGAACCTTAAATACATTTAAGTACTTTAACTTAACTTACTTTTCAGGTATTGCACTCAAGAGAAAAATTTAAAACTTTTTTGGTGGCTAAAATCTGCAGGGCATATGGACACCAGAAAAAAATACATTTACAAAAGATTTTCCTTTTTGCCTAATTTGGAAATGTGGAAAATAAATTTTATGATGCGTTTTAACAATTAAATTCTCAGGAAAAGATTGACAAGAAGGATGCAGACTTGTTTGAAGAACACTGTGATGGAACGCTTTGTCTCTCCCCTTGTTTATTACTGCTATTATTTTTCAAATAATGATTGCATGTAGAGTATTTGAGGGATACCAAATAATGAATGATATACATTACAAGGTAATTAAATCAAGCTAATTGATATCCATAATTTCATATACTCACCATTTTTTGTAAATATGAGTACATTTAAAGTCTACAGTTTGGAAATATACAGTACCTTATCACCAGCTGTGGCCACCACCATGGAATGGATCGTTAAACTGCATTCCTCCAAAATAACTAAGTCTTTAGTTGTGCCCTGGACCAGCTACTCTCTTTTCCTCATTAAAAACTTACTATTTATAGTCATTGCATGAGAGAGGACAGGTAAAGTGATGCAGCAGCAACAAATGACACACAAAGACGAGGGTCTCAACATCACAAAAAGATTAGCTCACACTTCTGACCAGCAGGAGATGGGAGGCTCTGGGCACCTAGAGACCTGGGAAATCAGGTCGATGAGCTCAGCACAGGTCTGCTCACCTGCCTCCCGGAAGAACGATGCCACAGATCTCTGACACATCACACATCCTCCCACACACACTGGGCAAACCATCCTCCCCCAACTTCACGCCACGGGTCAAGAAGAGCTAGAAACATTGGGTGAGGGGCACTCATTCTACCACAAAAACTGAACAGGTTTAATAGGTGATGAAAATAGACTTCATGGATAGATAATGTTAATACAAAGCAATGCACAGCAGAAATAGGGGAATAGTAAACTTATCTCAAGGTTTTTGTATTTTATTGAGTTATTGGCATGGATCAGGCTCCTCCTTTCTAGATTTTGTTTTTGTTAGAGCATATTATTAATACAGAATGGGCAGTTTCATTTGAGACACCAGTACATGGGTTTAATGTATCTTTTATATGTTTGTGGCACATTCATCTTGGGGAAGTGGTCCGCATACATTTCACGTTTTGATGGTTTTACTTCCCCTCCCCACCCTCCTGTCTCCCCCATCCACAGACCACCTTCCATGTCCATGAAGCTATCTCCCTGCTCCCTTTTCTCTTGCTCCTTTTAAATATTGGAGAATTAATACATAAGCAAATGAGTGAGATTGCTAATCACAGCCCTTTTTTGCCATGAAGGTCATTCTATCACTGCACACAAAATTGGCAATGTAGGAAACTTAATGCAGATAAAAAAATTATACAGACGGGCGCACAAAAAATACTTGTTGGCTTTATATGGATCAGGCATGAGCAATGAAGTATTTTCTTAATTTTCTTTCTTTTCAAGATAATTGCCCATTCAGCTAAACAAACGTCCATCAGTATCCCCCAAGTATGTTATATCATGCTTGATTCTAGGGGAAAATTTAAAAAATAAAAAGAATAATGCCCAGAATTGAGGATCTTTCCATGAAACAGAGAAGCATCTGACTGTAATGCAGAGTGAAATAAAACAGACAAATGAACACATCTCTGAACTGACCCCAAAGCATGAGTATTTGTGCCATGGACATTTTATTTCAGCAGTTAGTCACAAGAAAATCTTCACATTGTCTTTCCAGACATTTGAGCTGAACAATAGGATATCTTAGACTGGTACTTTATAAATGACAGAAATGCACAGCTTATAGTGCCGGAAGAGGAAAGGTCCAAGATTAAGACTCCAGCAGGTGCAGCACCCGGAGAAAGTTTTCTCTCCAAACAGCATCTTACTGCTGCGTCCCACCTGTCAAGGAAGCTCCTTTCGGATTCTTTTATCAGGACATTAAGAACCGTCCCCAGAGCCCCCACCCCTTCCTGCGGCACCTGCTGGGTTCCCAGTTAGAGATGTGGGCTAGAAGCATCCCCAACATTAAGACCATAGCACACCTTGTAGTGAAAACACTTCAGACTCAAATATTTCTTCTAATAATACAAGAAAATAATCCTTAGCAGGAAGTTTTATTGAAAATTCAGGCTTAGCATTCCTTACGTAACCTGGGGAAACGTTTTGTGTTTTATAAGAGATAGAGGGAGGGGAAGGGAAAAAAGTTTTAAAAAGAATGAAGATGTGGTTTGCACCTGTCCCAACTCCCCATGATGAACAGAACCATGATGCACTGCAAACATGGGCAAATAAAGATTTTAAAAAGGAAAAAGATGAGATGTCATCATAGTTCTATCATTGCTTGGGTTTTCAGGAGCCTTTCAGGCACACTTTTTCGAGGTACATTTGCAGATCTGCAATGAACTTCTCTGACACTAGGCAATTTCCTTAGGGACTAATTTCACCAACTGCTAAGTGACCAGCACTGGCAAACACAATGATTTCTCCACATGGTAATTGGCCTTCATTGGCTATTCAAGCAAGTTACCCTGTTCCTGAAATAATTTCACACTCCGACTTTTAGTTTTCTTCTCCATATTAACTAAAACTGAAACAGCACTTAGGGTTGTCATTTGTGCCAGTAAGATGCAGTGGTACCCACTCCCAGGAGCAGAGGTGTTCATCACTCATACCCACAAACAACCTGTGCACCAAACAAAGCAAAACACCCTGAAGCCTTTTCAGAAAAAGTGTTGGGTTGGGGCCATTTCCAACATCTAGCTCTTGGAACATCTCTTAGTCTACTGGAAAGACACTGCCCTCTTTCAGAGACCCCAGCAGGACAGAGAGTCTCATTCTATATATTTCACAAACCTTCCAACCATAAAATCTCATGATACTATGCAGAATACTGCAGTGATTAAGTTAGTGCCTGCCTTAAGTGATTGCAAGCAAGGATTACACACACACATACACACACTGAAAGTAAAGATAGAACACCACAAACACAGTGCAGTATTGAATATTGGGGAAGGAAGAGCTGCTGAACTTTAAGACATATAAAGATAAATATGAAAACTTGTTTCTGAGACCTGATAAAAGCCAGCAGCTTAAATCTATACACGTGTGTGATCCAGCTTCAAATTCCATAATGAAGCTCCGATCGATTCTGTGGAACACATCCTAAAATCTCAGCAAATACTGAACAAATGCTGAGGAGCTAGTCCACCCCGGATGTATGGACCTGGACATCTCAGTTTAACAACCAGACATACATTAAACAGCAGTAATAGCCAGCCACTTAATGGATCAATTCCCACTGTTTGTGTAATGTGGAAATAAAAAAGGCTTATTAAATGACAAGCTTTCCCTGGTTCGCACTAATTAATTATACACTGCATCTGACTGCTAATTTGGTGGGGAAATGGAGCCCCAAACCACGGTTTCAGCTTGAACTTTGCCTTGCCACAGCCCAGCTCGGTACAGAGGGTCGCCGCTGGCCGCCTCTGAACGCCACCAGTATTAAATTAGGGCATAAGGCCGTCAATTTAATAAGCGCTGCAGCAGGTAATTTGAATAAGGAAGGATTAGTATTCTACCAGTGCACACCTAAAAGCAGCTGACCTTTCAGACCAAAGAAGCTCCTTGAACACATCCCGCTGAATCTGCGAGCAGGGGAACAGCTGTGTTAAGAGCATCGGGAGACACGTTTACGACCCTTTCTATCCATCAGGCCTGCCACAGGATCATTCGAACAGTTTAAACACCTCTGCTTCTCCTTTTGCTCCCACCCCTCGCCATACAGCAAAAGGAAGAGACAAAAAAGACATCAGACTAAGCTTTTTAAAAATTGTATTTCTGATGACATGGTTTTGAAACTCAGATTATTGTTTTGATTTATGGTACCAAGAACACAAAACTAATCGATGCCCTTATAAATTAGATCCGAGTGGCTTCTTCCTAAGAAGCCATTAATTTCCTAAAGGAAAAGGCGAATTGAACATTAAAAATACACTTGTATGTATCAGAGCAAAAATATAAAAATGCTGGGAAACAATTAGGAAACACAGCACAAGGCAGTGGATAAGACACCAGATTGGTTTGAATCCCTGCTCTGCTGCACGCCTGCTCTTGAACCTGCAGGAAAGCAGTTCACTGAATTCAGCTCAACAGATATTTATCAAGTTCCATCATGTCCAGTGCTATAAGCCCCGAGGTTATAAAGATGAAAAAGATTTGATCCCTATTTTTGAGGAGATCAGAATCTAGCACCGGTGACAGAAACACACACTATTAATCACAATACGGGAAGGGAAGTCCTTTCAAGCACAGAGCATAGAGATCAATTCTGCCTGGTGATTTCCAGGAAAGCTTCTCAGACATGGCGAGTGCTGGCATTGAGAGCAGTACCCACCACCCCCACAGGTGCAGAAGATGCCATGCTATCTGATGGGAAGCATTCATCAAACTGGGAAACTACTATACTGAGAGAAAAAGATACACCACCTAGGTAATAAATACACGGGATGGAGTTGGTAGTTGAAGGGTCTGTGAAGGAATAATTATGTGCAGCTGTATACCTGAAAATGATTTCTGCATCATATTAGGGGACCAAGGAACAGGTGTGTTGATTAGTAAAGTAAAGAGCATGGAAGGAACAGGCTAGAATATTTGTTTGCTTGGTCTACTGAGTATGAGGCAGATCAAAGGCCACCAGAAGATGCCACCAAATGCAGGTGAATGTGCACCCAGCTCTGGAGTGAGCAGTCTCCATGCTTTGATCATGAAAGTCCTTGCCCTGGGCTGACTGCAGTGGCTCATTCTGGGATGAGAAGAGTGAGAAGTATGTTGCCATAAACTTTTAACCCACGTTATTTAACTTGTAAATTGTGACGCACTGTCTCCTGCTACTTACAAAACATTTGCTCTGCATTCTGTTAGCAGCACCAGGCTCCACTTGGAAAGCGCTGGTGCTGCCACCCTGATTGCTGCTTATAGCTACGTCTACTCCAGCCAGTTGTTACTCATGCCTTACAGACCGCTGAATACTGTATCACCTACACTCACTGTGGTCCCATGAGAAACAGGGTGGACTAAATGAGAGTCCCAGAGAGGAACTACTCAGAGAGCACAAGTCAGAGTAAGATGAACCGCAAGTAGATGGGGCTGGGAACTGTAAGGCTGCCGACACCCTAAGGGAAGGGGAAAGGAGTCAACAGGACAGGCTTAGAGCCGATGCCTGGGTACCTCGTGGGACAAAACCTGAGAGCACCAACTCGGCACCCACCCATGATTTCCTGCCTGTGGCTTCCACTGGCTCTAGCCAGCCAGAAGCAGGAAAGAATGGTAGGAAGTTTGTGCTCACAGGGCAGAAAGCAGAGGGGAGATGGCTGCAGAACAGCTCTGGAAGAGCAAAGGAACAATACCAGTGTATGAATGCTGATCACACTGACAGAGCAGGCCAGCGTACTGAGACTCACAATGAAGAACTTCGCAAGCACAAACCATCTCCCACGGTGTTAGGGTCCCAAACAGTTCACGTTCCAGGAGTCCCATTTCTCATCTTGCCTCTGCCTGGAACTAGCCCATTGCCAAAGCTTCCTGAAGAAGTTGACTTGTTGATTAAAAGCTACTGTCCCACAGCCTTTGAGAATACTAGCTTGGAGATCAAGGTGGTTATCTATAGATAAACTTAGCAAGTTATCTACAAACAAACTTATTTCCTATTCAGGTAACTTTTGGAAGCCACCCTCTTCATGATGCAAAGCTGAGCCAACAGAAATATTAGTCATGAGGGTCTTTTTAAAGCCTAAAACCTCTAGCAACATCCTTGCACTGAGAAGCGACGCAGACTTGGATGGATGAGGATGGTGGTGCGAAGTGACAGGGAGGAGATGACATGCGAGATGGACATTGTGACAGCTGAGTGGGAGGGCTCGGCAGGAGACATGGATTACTGGCTTGGGTGAGGCTGGTTGCCTGAAGGTCGGCTCATTGTGATCAAGTTTGAGGGGAGATGCGTAGGTGCATATGCTTCATGAACTGCTCAAAAGGAGCCCTAGATCTTGCCAATCTTATTCTTTTATTTGCTAAAAGGCAACAATGAGAAAACAAGTTTTCTCTAGCCAGGAAATGCTATTGGTCATCTCTCAAGGAAACGCTGCTCTGTTGGAGAGGGCTACGACCAAAAGGAACCCACTCCACACCTGTGACCAGGGGATTCTTCCCAGCCTTCTAAATACTCGGTATCAGGGTGCGAACAGGAAAAGACCTTAAAGACTGCTACCATCATCCTTAGTCAGAAGCTGTAAGGTGGGGAAAGAAGAAACTCAGTGATGTTTTAATTTTTAGAAAAATGTGATAAAATGAAGACAAAAAGTACTTGCATTGCATGGATAACAAATATATTCAGTGTTATGCTCATTTATTTCTGAGCCTATCTTGATAACACTCAGTATATCGCCAAAGTACTTAATTACAGGCGGAGAAGCCAACACCAGCTCACTGAAGCAGAGAATGAAATTGCCAACCCGAAATGGGGGGACAGGGCGGAGGAGAACCTCCTCCCTGAGCCTCCGGGTCGCAGCACCAGGTACCTGAGGAACAAGGCTGGGTAACGTGGCTGACAGTGAGAAACCCGCAGGCCGGAAGCCAGCTCCGTGGCCCTGCCCCTCCTTGTCCTCTCTGGCAGCACTGGGCTCTGTGCGCAGACGCCTCCACTACAGGCTTTTCCAATGGTAAAGCCCTGAAGGAGAACAGCCAACCATGACTCACAGAAGAAAGCCACCCTGGGGCAGCGTGAGAGTTAGGGGCCCCAGCAGGACCAAACGAAACTATTCTGCAGCTCTCCACTCAGGGCTGATGGGGAAGGTTTAGGGAGCAGAGGGGGAGCCAGAGGCTCGCCTGACTCGGAGGCCCTGGTGCGCGGAGCCCGGGGAGGCTGCGCTGGGGTAGGGAGGAGGATGGAGGCGCTGGCCCTGAGGAGGACGAGTTACAGAGCCCAGGGGTGCTAGAGGGCGCAGGAGGAGGTGTCCTGGAAAACCGCAGCACTAAATGTGACACCTCCAATGAAAGGCACAGTCTTTGAAAGAAAGCTCACCATGCCGACGCGAGAAAGAAAACATCCGAAAAGCATCGCACCCGCTGAATAAAACGAATTCACCGTTTTAAAACGTCCTGTTGGACTCCCAGTCCCGACCTGATTGGATGACAGGTGTCAATCTTCACCCGATGGGTGGATGGAATGATTCCCAGAGACGGAACACAGCTGTGAGTTGAGTGGTTTCAGGTTCCCACCAGTCACCACGGAAATCTCGCTGCCGTGGGTAGAAGCCCCAGGAAGGTTATCTCCCAGAGATGGAGTTAAACCAAACGCAGATGAAAGGGGTCCTGGACCCTCACTCAGGAAATATAAAATAAAGCCATAAAAAGTCACAGTGATCCAAAGAACATAACTGGGCCTGGGGGTGGTGGTACAGACCCCACTGCGACACCTCCTCCTCCTCCAAAAAATGCTGGAAACATCCAAAGGTTGCTGCTGGGGACACACCAATGCCAGGTGCTACTGTCACCTACAGAGTGGGACCAGAGATTCGCTCCTGCAGTGCTGGGCAATGTGGGCCACATGGGAGGATCGTCCACGCAGATGTCCCTGGCAGGTAGCAACCTGTCTCTTTTACCCAGGAATGTCTCATCCCATTGCAACCCATACTAAATCGAATCTTGGGAATGACATTAAATCTCTCCCTAAGAATTACTTGTTTTTCTATATTCTGCTTTAGAATAAAATAATACTATTAACCCAGAAATTCTTGGAGAAAATAGTGATTGCTTAGCAGAGCTGCCCCCTACAGAGGACAGTAAATATTGGCCTCTGTGGATACTGGGAGATGGCAATTAGAAATTCAGACCGCAGATAAAAAGGATCAAAGGAATACTGCATCTAAGGTTCAGATTAGGAAGGCAGGGTAGATTCTGGGTGCAAGGATTGGGTACATATTGTTCCAATTAGAAAGAGAGACTTTTACTAATAACATAATCAAGTATTTTTCTTTAGGCCTCAAAGTGATATTCATTTTTCAGATTACTACTTATATTTATAAAACAGGATTAATTTTGTCTTCCATACAATGTTCAAAACCAATTAGACCTTCTCTAAGAAAACAAAAAGAAGATTCAATTACCACGGTGCAACCACCTTACCTGACGAGATCCATTTACAAACATAGACAAAGGCGAGCACCAAGTCACCTTAAGATCTGAGAAAACCTAAACCTAACCCTAACCCTAACCCTAACCGTAACCCTAACCCCAATCATCTTTAAGTGACAATGCTCTACAATGGTAGGGTCTTCAATTTGAACAGACAGACCTGCTGCTCCGGGGAGGGACCCTGATAACATGGGGGAGGTTACACATGTTGGGGGTGGGAGAGATGCCTGCATCCTCCTCTTTTGTTGTGGAGCAACTCTAAATAATATATTTAAGAAACTACTCTTTGGGACAACCTACTTTCTGGGTGCCCCCTTGTCTCTCTCAGACAGAAACTATCTTTCTCTTAGTAAATTCTTCCTATTCTTAATAAGTTAATTAATTAATAACTGCTCTTCAATTTAATTTCCTTTGCTGCAATTATTAAGTTTTCTCCTCTGTCTCCCAAATAAACTCAGTTTCAAACATTACAAAACTTCCTAGAGTTCAGCATATAATTTTTTTGTCTTTTTGAGACAAGGTCTTGCTGTGCAGTTCAGGCTGCCCTTTGAGCTCACTTTGTAGCCCAGGCTGGTCTTGAACTTAGAACAATCCTCCTGCCTCAGCCTCCCGGGTGCTGGGATTTACAGGCATGCACTACCACACCTGGCACCATATAATATTTTATAAGTAAAATGTTGGGTACATTTGCTAAAAAGAATACAACTAAAAGGATAATCCATTTCAGTGAAGCAGGGTCACTGTGTACTAGCCCTGATCCCAGGTGAGAATTCTAAACACTTTGCCAGTAGTCTACACCAGCGTCAGTTCATTTGTATGAGCCCAAAAAGAGAACATTCACACACGTGAGGCAAAGTGACTTTGTTACTCACAGACAGGCAGCCAGGGACAATAAAAGCCTAGGATTCACAGTGAGCTGGTCCCCTATTCAGCAAAGCTTCCCAGAGCCAATGGTGTCACACAACACCTGTGGTGATAGGACTCTGACACTCTGCTCTGGGTTCCACACCCAGGGGCAACTGGACAGAGGTGAAAGCTTCTCAGGACATCCTGTGCAGGCAGGGAGGAGGACACAGACTAGCTGATTCAGACAAGTTCCTCCTGATCCCAGATGGTACACTGCCAGCACATTCTAGAGTTATTCTTGTACCAGAGAGAAAAGGAGGAAAGAGCTGTGTCACCCAGGTCCCCTGGGGACTCGTCCTGTTCGCATACAACTTTACAAAGTGCCGCCACTAAATCACAGAAGACTCAGCATAGAAGATGGCACTGGCCGGTAGCTTTCTTGGCCCTGGAAGAACAGAGAGTGAGCTAGAGCAGACAGGGAGCATTTCAAACAAACACGTGTGTCAAACCTGAACCAAAAACATCAGCTTGCATTTATAGAAGAAAAATAAATATTTTCATGTCAAACACGGTGATGGTAGAAAATGGAATAAACCTAGCATCCAGAATATTTCAAAATATTGTGATACAGAACTCTATATTATTATCTTTCAATTTATTTTCAGAATCTTGTTCCTAGTTAAAGACAGGGGTTTTAAGACATGCACTGACGTTTGTAACTTAGTAATTTTCTAGGCCCTTCTCCCTTTGTTATATGCTTTCTCCACGAAATTAAATCTTTCAACACATCTGACTTATTATCACTAAGTTTATAAAAATAACCTTATAGAGATAAGTTGACTTCTCTTTGCACAGCCTAAAATACATATGCTAAATATGCACATTCATACATATTTCCCATCACTGGTTTAATATAAAATTGCAAATTTAGAATTTCCTTTACCAGAATCTCACAACTTTTTATTCTGCCAACTTGACATTAATCCCAAACCCTCAAAAGTGAACAAAAGCACAATATCGTAAGCCTGACAAGGTTCAATGTAATCAAAGGAACCAAAGATAAGCATATTCCAACTACCAAAACCAGTAATGAAAACAGCATGGTACTAACACCGCCTGAACTAGAATTCCATACTCTCTGGTGGACCCTACGTAGAACTTCGAGTAATAGAATTTTTGTCCTGTAGAATGATTGGCCAGCAGGCTGAAAAACAATTTGTTTAGTTTCCCCTTTACAATTTCTTTTGAAGTCCACAAAATTACTATTTATTATGAATTATCACACATCAGGCTGCACAAACCTCTTTGATTTTCACAAGAGGCTCCTCAGAACAGAAACTGAGGGGACCACCACAGAGCAGAGCCGAGGAAACTCAGGCTCGAACACAGTGGATCTCACGAGCTGTTTCTGACAACCGAGGACACCACGTTATTACTACAAATCCGCCACACCGCCACGCACTTATTTCAGTAGTGCTTAAACAAAGGGATTCGTGAAAAGTCGTTTCTAGCTCCATCATTATCTTTGTTACTTGCATGTAAATCCAGCAATGCATCGTTATCAAACTTGAGACATAGCTTTTGGAAGGAAGAAGAAAAGGAAATTGAAGAAAAAGAGAAAGAAAAGAGGAAGAAAAGTGTGAGCTGAGCGTTCCAAAGTCCACACAAGAACCCTGTGAAGAAGAGATAGGATTGCCCCTGGTTCTGAGAAAACTAGCTAGGAAACATTGTTGCAGTCAGCTCCTGGGAGAGGGCAAGGTCCCTGCCCTCTCCTGGCGATGTCTTCTTCTGCCTGCTGTCAGCTGCTGTTTCCAAACACGCTTCAAAGCAAGTTCTGTCTGCAGAGGAGCCTCAGCACACACATCAGGCTGTTGGTGGACTACTGCATGGGCGCCTGACCATTTAGCAGACATCTTTTCCTTCTCTGACCACAGACAGTGACAAGGAGATTTCTCACCCTTTAGTAGGATCCATTAGCAAGCAACACTCTGGAAGCCTGGTCTTCAAAAACCACAATGCACCCAGTGCATCGAAGATAATGCACAGAAAGCTGGGGATCACTTCCCCTCCTGCCTCTCCCTCAGGCTGGGTTTGCCACTCGTGGCTATTTATTATTAATATCAGACCATAAACCTGTGACTCTACTGACGAGGCACAGCCCGTGCCAGAAAGAACACAGACTTAGTCCATTCCTGTGCCTTAAACAATTCTCCCACTTGTTAACCTTTAAAAGTCATCACCATCATCATCAATGCATTTTGAGTACCTCACTGAGGGGAAAACCCATCAACTCTTACTGAATTGTTGGTGCATTTTCACCCATATAAGAAACATGTGAGCCTTGTTAACATTTTGTGAGTCACACACTTGTGCATTTTCAAAGAACTTTTGCCCATTTTGAAGAGAAGATCTCCACTGAAAGATGAGTGCAAGTGTCACCAAATGTCACAGATCTCAGAGACAGAGGCAAAAGTGAATGAATTACTTGTTCACCACTTTAGGCGGAGGTGAAGAGCCTGTCTTACTCTACAACACTGTTCTTTGATCCCAGCATTGGGTCCACAGCCCACAGCGGGTCACCCGGGCCCTAGGGAGGACAGACTGGGTCACAGTGCAGCAGAAAGGACCGTGGCTCCCAAGGAGGAGCCAGCCTCCCACCTGACCACCACAGCACCCAGGGAAAACCCCATGTCCACCCATCAAAATCAAGACTAGGACAGTTTTAGTCCATTCTCTAATTCTTTGCCCCCTTTATTTAATTAGTGCGCGCTGGCGGTATGCAAGGATCCCAGTCCTGATGTGGGTTTGGTGCACAGACCCAGCGCATCTTAATGCTTGACTCGTCCCCTCCCACCATCTCTTGTTCCCCTTCTCTTTGGCAAAAGTTTTACCTCCCTGTTCCCTACTACCCTTTATCATTTCCCTTCAACTTGCTTATACTTTTGGTTTCTCATAGAAGAGAAACCATGCGACACTTTCAGCCTGTGTGTCCGATTTATTAAATGTAACATGATGCTTTCAAGGTGCATCTTATTTGTGCAAATGACTCACTTATCTTTCTTTATCGCAGAATAGTTAGTACTCCGTGGTGTGTAAATGCCATATTTTCACTCTCCTTTCATCTGTGGATGGACATGTAGGCTGCGTCCAAGATTTAGCCACTGTCGGATGTGTTGCTATGAGCATGGATATATATATGTGGCTGCAATATGACCCCTAACTCTTGCAGGAAGACACCCCAAAGGGGCATAGACAGCTCAAATGGAATTTCTACTTTTATTTTTTGAGGATTCTCCATGTTGATTTTCAGGGCAGTTGTAGTAGTTATATCCCTATTTGACTCGGTACCATAAAGTAAATTTGAATGGAGCGTGTTTACATCAGGATGATAGACACCTGCCACTCTATCTTCTTGAAAGTATCTTTGAGGCTCCTTTGAGATACCTACCTTTCCCTTAAAGTCATTTAAAGTTAGCAACCTCTAAGTGCAGATAATTGTATGACCAGTCAAATGAATATCTCTGTCCAGTTTACGCAAATCGTAGAGACTATAAAACTCTTCTGCTTTTCTACACAAGATCAGTTAGTGGTGGAACTGTTTGCTTCCCTGGCTAAAATTCAAGAATGATATGAAATCCACAACATGCTTGAAAAAAGTGAGATTTAATGAATTTGTCACATCTCCTCTTCCCCCTGCCTGACACCCTCCCCTCCCCTCTTTCTCTTCCTCCTTTTCTTCTCCTCCTCCTCCTTTTCTTCTCCTCCTCCTCCTTTTCTTCTCCTTCTCCTCCTCCTCCTCCTCCTTCTCCTCCTCCTCCTCCTCCTCCTCCTCCT
>PVLA01010101.1:0-67270 GCA_004027455.1 Hydrochoerus hydrochaeris | reverse complement strand
TTTTTAATTTCCTGATATTCTCTTTGGATCTGTTTCATATATTCTAGGTTTTGTTTATATTCTTCATCAAAGGCTTCTCTCCTTTCTCTGGGTTCCTCTATTCTTTCATTTGTGCCTACTTGAGGATTACCCAGGACTTCTTTTATTAATCTTCTTATATCTTGCTTCACCTGAGTTAGAATTTCAGATTTAAATTCATTGATGAGGTCACAGATGTATTTCTTTATTTCTGATGAGGCTGTCTCTGAACATTACAGGTTTGCTGCTCTCAACCTCCTCTGCATTTACCTCTGTTCAACTCACTTTCCCTGGTTCCGCATTTGGGGACCTTTTGCTCTTTCTCTGTCTTGTCATGTTTCAGGCCCATTTCAGACAGGTGAGTGGTGGAGGTCTCTGGGCCTTTTGTTTTGCTTACAGTTTTTCTGCAGCACACTTGCTAGGGAAGTACTGCCCCCCCCCAGTCTGCTGTGGATCTGCGATTTGCAGTCTGAGAGCTGGCTCCTCCTCCTACGCAAGTCAACCAGTTTATGCTTCAGCAAGTTTGTGTGTTCCCTGGGGATGCCACTGGCCCAGAAAAGCCTCCTCCCTGGCTACTGCGTTTCAACCAGGGGCATAGCCCTGCCTGAGCAGATCCCACCAATCTGCTTTGGACTAGGAGTCATCAGTGGACGCTGCCTCGGGTTTTGATTCAAGCCACCCCTGCCCAACTGTCGCCCAGCCAGTCCTCCCGGTTTCGGGAATCCAGTTCCCATCACTCACCAAAGTTTGTCCAGCTCGACTGGCCGTTTCCACTCCCTGTCTCAGCACCTATCCCAGCCAAGGGTCTGGAGCTCACCAATCCCTGCTCTCAGCTCGATCATGAGTCACCTGACTCTAAGACGTGCCAGTACAGCCATCGGGGCTTGCCCAGCTCAAGCCCTCTGTCCATGCTTCTTCTTCTTCTTTCTTTTTTCTTTCTTTTTCTTTTTCCTCAGTTTCTTCCTGGGTCGTGAGAATTCCTCTCCTTTTGTCTGGCTTTCTCCATGTTGCCAGATTCCAGCGTCTGAGTTGTTTTCTTTTTTTTTTTTCCTCAGAGAAGCTCTCTTATTGTGCCGCCACTCAGTCGGCCATCTTGCAATCCCTCTTATTATCTTCACAGTAGTTGTCCCTTCAGTCAGGTATAGCAGAATCCATCCAAATACAGAACATTATAAAACCTTGCGAAGTGCATTGGAAGTGTGTCCTTACCGCATGGGACTGAACCAGTGTTCATGGATGTAGGTAAGGTTTGAAAAGCATTGCTTAGGGGTTGGGGATTTAGCTCAGTAGCATAAGCACCTGCTTTGCAAGCGTGTGGTCGTGAGTTCTGTCCTTTAGCTTTACCAGAGATGAACTTAATGATGTGCCCGTGGGTGGGGCAAGGGACTCCTGGTGCACCATGAGCTCAGTTGGTTCTTCTTGACTTGAGATGAGAGAAGGACTTAGAGCCAAGGCAGGTTGCAATCTTTGAGGTCTCATACAGCTAGCAGCAGCCCGTAGCTTCCTCCGCTCTAGGGCCTCAGGTGCTCGGTGAGGGCCTTGCTCTGCGGCTCCTCCACGGCCGCCTCCTCAGAAACAGTAGCAGTTTGTGCTGCTCAGTTGTCACAACTTGGAGATAGATCTATGTGTTTCTAGGAGCTAGACACAGAGATTTTGCTAAATAGTCCACAATGTAGCATGGATAACAAATAATTCTCTGGCCCAAAAGTTCAAGTGTCAATGTAAGGAAGCTTTATTGTTCATCATGTCCTAAGATGATTCTTACTTTAGCATTGCTAGCTCATATAGTCAGCACTTTTTATTAAAGGGAAATCAATTGATTCATGTGCTTAAGTAACTAATTTGGAATAAAAGCTGAGTAATTAGGTTGGAAAATACAACCTCTGCTCTGCTATAAAAACTAAATCTTTTTTATACCATGCAAATATTTTCATGGTTAGGCCTATAGCCCAAAAGCAGAGTGCTGGCTTACTTAGCCTGTGTGAAGCCTTCTATTCAGGAGGCAGAGCCATATACACATTTATTTATAATCTATAAAAAAGCCCAGGAAATAGCTTTGCAGTTAATACCGTGCAGTTGTAGCATTTGTGACTTCCTCTACTAAGGGTACATGGAACACTGAACTCCAGTGGTCTGTGAGAGAAACGCAAAGGTACAGACATGGCTGTCATTTGGTTTGTCTTATCATGGGGCTCGAGAAAAATGCTAAATAATTATAGAGATGCATATTAAATGTATAATTTAAAGAATGTACTGTGGTCAGTAGAAATACAGAGTGAGCTGAGAACTATTTACTGACTTGAGTTGAATAGGCTTGGTATAAAGAGAACAAAGGAGTAAGAATAAGAATATGCCAGGTCAGGGGAGCATTCTAGGCAGATGAACTCATGTAGGTGAGAGTTTTGGACATTCAAAGAACTATAAGGAGCCATGTGTGACTAACAACAGCGGTTAGCAATATGACTTGAGACTTAAGCAATGTTCAGATCTGACAACAGTATTATAAACCACATAAACTGTATCTAAAATCAATTTTTAGGAAAAGGAAAAGAGTTTTAATCAGGATAGTGATTTTCATAATATTCACCACTACAACCTAAAGTAACTATGAAATACTTTATTCTGTTTCTCTATCTTGTACTTTACAGTCCTTTAGTGATCAAAGTGCCTTGTGTCTGTATATGAACCAGTCCAGTCCTGACTAATGCTTCCCATATTTAAATTATCCAAGTATAACCTATCCTGGGATTTTAGTAACCTTTTAGTAAGATATTATTAGATGTTACTAAAGGAGGTAAAATAGGCATTCTTCAAAAGTCTACTGTATAACAAGGGAGGTAACTAATTCCAAATGTAATGAATTACTTGGTTATTTAAGAGGTGCTAGGACTACATGAAGCTTTTCAGCCCTATCTTTCTTCTAAAGTGGCTGTTACTTTTTGCTAAAGATAACAAACCTATATCTAAGGAATTTTAAAGTGCCCTACTAGCTTAAGAATTTACAGCTAGTAATTGGAAAATGTATGCTGAAAATTGTTCTCTTTGAGTCCCAATATACAACTTTTCTTTCTACTTTCTAAAAGACATAGATCACTGATAATGTCTTAAAAACCATTTGAGGTCAATTTAATTATTTCCTCTAATATACTCAGAATATATACAAAAACTTTATTCCAATGTGTTTTTATTATGTTCTTTTTCATCAAATGAATGAAAAAATGGGTGAATAAAACCGGAAAGCATGGCTGTAAAAAAGCAATACATTAACTTTTTTATTTTTAGCTTGAGTTATCTTTGAAATAGTTTTTTTATATTTAAGGTGTAGCACATAATGCTTTCATATTCTTTTATACTGTGCAGTTATTCAAAACAGTCAAGATAGTTAATTTATCCATCACCTCTCATGTTAACTTTGTCTATGTTTATGCCTCTTGCCTCTGTGTGTCCACGTATATGTGTAATGAGAATACTTAGGTCTACCCTCTTAGCAAGAGTCTTGATTAGTAGTTCCTAGGAGCTGGGTTGCCAATCAGCTGAAGGTTCTTTGGCTCAATATAGATGGAAATCATTAATCAACAAAGTTCAAGTTTCATTAGTGGCACTAGATTTGAGTACCCATGGCTCATAGCCTTAGTTTGCAGCTCTGGACTCTGAGTGCCAGTGACCTTTGGCACTTCACATTATATATCTTGGCAGCTCCCAGCAACCCTTGTCATCTCAGTAGCTGAGTCTTATAACCTCTGTATGCAGCTTCATAGAGCTCTTTCAGCAGGTTCCAATGATTCTTTGAAGGTTTCTGCTTCTGGGCAGTGCTGGCCATTGCTGGTTGATGCTGCTGGTTTACTGTTCACCACTTTCATTCTCTGAGTATCTTCATAGGTTGTTGTTAGTCTCTGCTGTGGGTGTCTGGGACACATTAGGGATAGTAGTAGCACTTAGTTTATACTTCTTTTAATGTGACCTGATTTGCCCATACTAACAGAACTTAAAAATCAGAAGCAGATATACAGACCACCTGAGTGAGGCTTTGGTGGGTCCTGGCCTGAAGCACAGGGAATCAATGCACAGGTGGGAGCCCTCTTCAGGTTACCTGAGAAGCAGGAGTGAGCACAGCTTATACAGAACAGTTGCAGTCATGCAAGTGAAGGTTTGTTCATTTTGCAGACCTGCTTGAGAGCTTTCACAGTAGTAGTGGTGGGCTGGGTCATGGCAGAGTCATCATAAATGGTTATAGGATAGAGTCATCCAGGATGATTCACATTTCTAGTTTGCCACTGTCCAGATATCCCCTGGGGCTGGGGGTAGGTCATCTAGGACAACTGCAGCTGTCATGATGAGATTTTAACTGAACTTCTTGAGAAATGGCTGCTTGAATAATAGCTCCCACACCTCAGAGAAAATGCTGAAGCTGAAATTGTGACTGTCACTGCTTTGGAGGAACCTTTAAGGAGAGCTGGCTGTGCTGATCACAAACTCTTTAAAGTTTAGAGATTTTGGAAATATCAACAATGGACTGAAATCCTCCCTGATCTTTGCTCTCTCAAGCAGTTTCCTGACTCTCCCCAGAGAAATGGTTGCAGTCTTTGGAATGAGTAAAGAGGCATTGAGAGTCGATGTTGCCACACCCTAAAGGGCTGCCACTGTAGTAATCCCAGAGGTGTGGGGAAGACCAGAGGTTCATTTCTGCAGGCCACCCATTAGGAGGCAACTGGGAAGAAGAGAAGGGAGGGTCTTGACCATTGCCAGTTGGGTCATTCTTGCTTCTAGCTGTGGCAGAGAAAAGGCAAGTATTGTGCTATGCTTTATTTGTATCTCACTGCAGTTTACATGCAATCTGCATAACTCCAAAATCTATTTTCTATTTGCTGTACCCTGATGCTGCCCCCCAAAACTTACTAAAATCTAACATCTTTCCTCTTTTTAATAGACTTTTGTGAAGATGGACAATAACTGGTCAGCATCCTCTTCAGGGTAGCTTTCTGTATAATTTAAAGTCTGTATAATTTAAACTTCAAGTGGTATTGATAGCAAGCTTCATAAAGCATGGAATGCAGTAATTCTGCCAAAGACTGAAACAATAAATAGTAAGGTAATGCATAATCTATAGCCTTAATGCAGGTGATTTCTACAAATAGAAAATAAATAATGTGTATTGCATATTTCCAGTTATATGATCACTTCTTAATGATCATTGAAGAGTGGAATATTTATAACAGACTAGGCAACTTTATGTACCAGCCTTCTAGGAGCTAGAGTTTTGCTTGGATGCAGTGCCATAATATTTCAGTTTACTTCTTAGCTTTGTTTCTTTAGGGCTTTATGTTTTGGGGCAACATGTCTATTTTAACTAAATTAAGCTCAAAATTCAGACAGACCTATATATATGAACTGTGATGTTGAACCTAGCTGGCAGTAAAGCTTAACTCTTTAATCACTGACATATTTTCTACAAAATGAAAATAATGTCTAGTGACATGCTTTTAATTGCTGTAAGTTGCTTAGCACAGTGTTGGATAGGAAGCCAGTGAATTAAAAAGTGCCACCAGCATTTTTATCATCATAGTTGATGTACTTCCTGTTGTTGTTTGATGTTAATCTTCATGTTTTTCAAGGATTACCAGCTGTTGATATGACTGACAGAAGAGAAAGCATTTAATGGAAATATTTGAAAGTGATAACAAATCTCCCTTTTTAAAATTCTGAAATGTTGGGGCTGGGAATTTAGCTCAGTGGCATAAGCACCTGCCTTGCAAGCATGTGGTCATGAGCTCGATCCCTAGTACCAATTTAAAAAAAATAAAATAAATCTGAAATGTCAGCTAAAGTTGGATAATTTTGAAAGAATATATATATATATATATATATATATATATATATATTTGTCAGAGTAACCATTCTGGATCTCCTTTAATCTTGTTGACTCCCTGACAGGCAGTGAAGTAGTTGCAATGCAAATCTTCCTTAGGAGGAAAATAAAGTGGATGGTTAGTGAATTGCATTGTGTTCTGGAAGTTTCAGGTAAAAATAAATTGTGCAAAACCATGTCATACCCATTTTGGTTTCCTGGTAATTGAAAACACCTATTAGTGATTCCAATAAAGTTAAGAGGTGAAAAAAAAAACTCTACTGTTACTATTTTTAAGAGAGACAGTTCCCCATGGTAAATCTAGGCCATTGCCATGACAATACCAAGTCTTGCAATTTTTCTTCTTCTTTTTTTTTTTTTTTTTTGGTTCAGCCTCAAATATACTGTTTTCATAGTCTACAAGATAATGGTACAGTTTAAGCTGCTTCAGAGACATTTTTCAAAGCATTTATTTATCCTTGGGGGATAAGGAAGTTACAATACAAAATTTGATATATTGTGTATATTTCACTTGGTGTCCTAAGAACATTTCTAAATTTTCAATTTTGAAAGATCTTACTCTGGTTATTTGGTCTCATGATTTTATGATGAGAGAAGAGACTATAAAGAGATTTGGAACCATTGTGCCAAGTAGAGGTAATATCTACCTAACATCTGTTTTCTCTTCCTCTTTGCCAAGCTATGTTACTTTATTCAGTCTGTCATTTTCTTTCATCTGTTTCGTCCCAGTTTCTAAGGAGTCAGCCATCTCCTAAAACCTAGTTCTTAGTTTTGCATGTGTAGATACCAGTACTTCCTGTTCTCTCGAGTAAGGAGTTCAGTCTTGACACTTAATGAGCCTTGTAATCTGTCCTCAATTTACCTATCCAATCCTGGTATTGTGGTTGCATTTCTCATTGTTTCCCAGGCAGAGTCACATTAATAGAAATGACGTAGAATGACATTAGACACCAATTTATCTTTAGTGTTCCCTTCTATCTTAATAACAATGGAGCAATTGGAGAAATGGGGAATTGGAAAAATGCAAGAAGAAAGAGGGTAGAAAAGAGTAAATGGAGCACACATTTCTTTCTTCCTTACATTCCACTAAAAGATGTCATTTGCTGAGGTGAGGTTGTGTTTAGGATTCTGTTCTCTAAACTTCATGTATATTTTTCAATTGCATATCTTGCCATATTTTCTATGTTCAACCACTTAAATATAAATAACTTTATATCATATACTCTCTAAATTCAAGTTGTAAGTAGAGTATTTATAATGCTGTAGTGTTCTATGAAGGAACAATAACCTATTTATTATGGTACTATGAAAAAATATATAACAAAGCAAAACCCGTGTGGAGTCTTTTGAGCAAGGGCAAAATATATCAATACCCGATACGTCCACTCCATTGTGAATTTGATTGCATAATATTTCCAATTTATTCTTTGGGGCTTAACTCTAAACTATGCTCAACTGCTTCCTAAAAAGTAAGCCTTCCAATGTTTGAAAGACTGTTCCTCAGCTATCCCCATTCCCCAAAACTAAGTTTGTACAAGTAAACAAAATTATACTTCCATATTATGTAATTAAGACAAAATCCAGAAAATAAAATCTATTAAATTGCTTTGTTTGCATCAAAATCATTTCACAAGTGATCCACAAGATATTAAATAATAAGACCAAAATTCTGGGATTCTGATTTAAATGTATTTCTCAATTAATTGCATGCTCTTGTACACTATAAATCCATTCTTTGTCAAAAATAAAAGGAAAGAAGTAAAATATACCTCAACATATTAGCTCTTGAAGGTTAGTTTAAAAATCATTCCTTTCTTAGTCTTACTCTAAACATTTATATTGTTAATTATGATTTCATAACTTACTTTATGCCGCATATAGTAGGTTACACCCAAGCATTTTTAATTATAAATAGGTGGCTGGGGATTTAGCTCAGTGGCATAAGCGTGAGGTCATGAGTTTGATCCCCGGTACAAAAATAATAAAATAAAATAAAATAAAATAAAATAAAATAAAATATTCATTGTAGGTATGTTTTCTCCTTTAAATTTATTCCATGTGATTTTACCTATGAGTATTTTCATACAGGGTGCCCTGATAGAATGTTAAATAGTAAATAGTAAAGGAACTGTTTCTAGCATAATAATAACAATAATATCACAAAAACATGAAACAAATAAGCAAAAAATACACTGATCTCTAAAAGAAATGCTGAATTTCTAAACATCACACTTACCATCAGTGAAAGCCTCTTTAGTAACACATACAAAATATATTTTGTGTTTCCAGATTGTCCTTAAAATATGTAAAGTCAAATTACTAATGCTATATTTAAATATATAATTTGTCCAGCCTCCAGTCAGATTTTTAGTTTTTTTTTTTTCACAGAAAGAAAAACAATACACACTTGGAAATGTGAAAACTATCATTATTGTAACAATGTACACTGGATAGAATTGAATGTTTCCACTGATGGAGAAAGTTTACTCAGTTTCTGGCTATCTTTCCTTTTTTTTTTAACAGGATAAAAATCCAATGAAATTATTTTTTCCCTATGGCTTCTGCAAAGATACAACATTTTGAGACTTTAACTTTTGGTCCTACTGAGTCTCACTAAATTTTCCTGGAATCTATAAGTACAGTTAGTTTTCTATTGAATTTACCTCTGGATTTATTTGAGCAAGAACCATCTTACCAATTTATTGTGGCCTTAAACTTTAGTACTTTGAAACTAGTGCCATCTTCTGTTTTACATATTATGACTTTTCTTTCACTATGTTTCATTTAGTACAAATTTATATGTGTTTGTATGTACCTGTTTATGAAGGTTAGTAAAACTCCAAACCAGTCTCTAACATGTTTCACTGCCAACCTGTCCTGCATTCTCCTGCTATGTATTTAGACACTCTACACATTTATAGACGTTACAGGGTAAGTCAACGTTACTTCCAAAGCACCTCGAAGCCATCATGTTATGAAGCCAATTCTCTCATATCTATGCATAGTACACATTGTATATGGCATTTGTGATATAAAATATAAATGGACTATGTCCTCCACATTTCCATCAATAAGAAAAACAGAATTATTCGAACTGAAGTACGACGGTGCATGACGATAAATATTTGGCTGTATTAGGAAATCACTATTGTAATGTTGAAGTGTTCAGTTGTGACTAAGAAGTAAGGAAACATATCCCCCCACCCCCCGTTTACTTAAAATCACACCTGAAGTATCTATAGAAGTGAAGAGGAATTGATGACATAAAATTGAATGGTACATTAAACTTCTGTCTATGTGCAGAATGAAGCCTAGGGCCAAAACTGAGAAACAGATCAGTAACAATAGTGATTTGCTGATTTTGGAACCTAGGCCTTGACTTAATTTCTTCTGAGTTTTTGAAACTTAGCATTTAAACTCACATTCACAATACTGATAAGAATAATTTGACTTTTCCCTCTCACTATTCTAACCATACTGTTAATCTTGCATTAATGAAAAAAAAAATCGGAGCCACTATTACTCTGCAACCTGCCCTCCAAGTATTACATAACATATATTTTTCTGAAGAGCAAGTCTCTCCATAGAAACCTCAGCTGTACAAAAATTAGCAGGAACTTGCACCAATTAGGAGAGTTACCATTAACAGCCAAATCCCTAATTTTAGGCAGAGTAGGATGATGCTCATTACTTATCCTCCCTTTAGTGTCAGGAGTTGAGTGCTTGCTGCAATGTGTTAAGTTACATTAGAAACTGGTGTTCCTTATTCTTACTTAGAAATTTTGAAAATTTTGAAACAAATTTATATTTTCAGGAAAACACAAGTCCTTCTCTGATGTAGAGCCAAATTGATATCTAATGGTACAACTCAGAATACTTATTGAAACCCAAAAGAGAAAAAATATGTTGATTTATTAAATATGAAAGATTCCTTTCTTTTATCTACCCTAATGTATTGGTAGTTTGGTTTTTTCCTTCTTAATGAAATGTTTCCATTAAGAGTTTTTACATTTATTTATACTGTTACTACACTTTTAAAATTGGTGATAATTGTCCCTATTGATAGTCTATTTTCACACTTGATTTTCCAAAGAGACTATGAACTAACTGAGACTACAGACACACTGCTTTGCCAACAGAGTGCTCAATCCTAGCTAGTTGTGTTTCAACACCATCTTTATAAAATATGGGAATGAATCATAGTCCACTGATGCAACTGAACACAGATAATATTTGAAAAACAAAGTTGGTACCTGTATTGCAAGAGGAAACATTTTTTTCTTGTTAAACTTTAAAAAATATAATGGAAAGTAAACAGAAGATTTGTGCATGTTATATTGAATAACTGTGTTTTACCTGAGGGACCTGAGATTTTTAATATGAAGACAGACCTTGAACTAATTTCCCTTGGATATCTAGGAATAACTCTGCTTCTTTGTCTTTGCATTTTCTCCGTTTTCCTTAATATACACAACATGATTCACAACCTTAAGCCAGAATGGAATTTCATTATCCCCATCTGTGTTACTTTTCTTAGTTACTTGTTTTTGCTGCTGAGACAAAATACACAACACCCACAAGTTCAGGGAGGAAAGGTTTATTTAGCTCACAGTGTGTAGAAGTTTCAGTACATAACTGACTGACTCCAAGGTGGGGTGGCATAGCAGACAGGCATCACAGAAGAGAAACAGTTTGGTAGGCAGAAGGTAGCAAAGCAAACAAGTGACCAGAAAAATGACAGCCTTCTTTCTGGCCCTTATATCTTACCCAAGCTACTCTCACTTACAGGGATGGAGGGAAGCACTCACACTTTTAGTCTAGTAAAATTGAGCCTAGCAATGCACCATGAATCAGTCCCAGCATCACACACTCTAGATCCAGCCACTTCTAAAAATCCCCACCTATGAGAACATGAGGCTTTGAGGGGACATCTAGGTATAAGCCATAACAGCATCTAAATACTTCATATCACAAAATACATTTCTGATATTTAGTATCTTCAAAAGTGCTCAGTGTAATACCAGTGTCCCTCACCCTGTGATATGTCTAAATCCATTAAAAAATTAAAACCTCAGTAATGATACTATATCAGAGATAAGTTTCATAACTGTGATGCTTCAGTTTGCCTGAAATTGTAAAATTACCATGAAAATGACCTTTAAAAAATTGGGTTACAGTGTACCAAAGCATCAGAGTCAGATAGAATGTCTTCCAAAAAAATGAAATGAGCTCAGGATACAGAAGGGAAAAGGAACAGTGAAGAAATGCCTACCCCCTCATGATTCTTTTCCTGTTGAATCTGACAACAATAGAAGGGTGATATGATTTGATTAAAATTTATTTGCATATTTTTCATCAGATAAAGTAGTTTTATAGCTTATGAACAATTCTTTTGTTTTAAATACAATCTCAAGGACAGGTATCCTTTGAAATTTGTATAAGTGAATATGTTCTTATGTATTGTTTTACCTGTGCTGTTTTTATCATAAATTCCAAGAAGCATAGAATTTTAGAAGTTTATCCTATTTTTTGTTATATAGGGTTTTCAAATTACTTACCCAGTCCTCCATTTGCCTTATTCTATGGAAAATCAGATACACATTTTTGAAGATCCAGCCAACTCAGAAACAGTTTCACTCCTCTCTATCTGAAAAATATGATTTAGTATCAACTAACTTTCCAAAGTATTGTGAAGTTATTGCATTACTTGAAGACTTCATTTCAGATTTAACTGAAGTGAGAATGCAATTTGAAATCTTTGTACTTGTGCTTGCATATAATTTAGAGATGGAAATGAGATGATACATAAAGTGATTGCTGATGTCTTCCATATTCTGGATGCTGTACTTTTGGAAGAATGGGTTGATACATAGCAGATTTCTGGTCATCCTTTTACTCTTTTGTATGTGAATGTTCCTGTCATTCGATTTATCAATCAGCCTGAAATTTGAACTAGTTTGGTACCCCTGTATGGTGTGTGATTAGCTCTTCATTGCACTTGGCTTGAAGACCAGTGTTCGTTTATAGTTCAGACACCCCTGAATGCTATTAAAGTCTCTCTTGTGGCACTTACATGCAATTATTACCTTGTTAAAGTCAGCTCAGATATCATCTCTCATCAAAGCTTATTCTTAACAGCATATTTAAAGTCATAGCCCCCAATTCCAGTGCAATGGATCCCCTTTCTTCTAAACCACTTTTTCCTTTTTCCCCTTACGGATGTATAGCTTTTGCCTTAGCATCCTAAGAGATAAACTCCCAGTAGATATTATTATTGTTCATGTCATTCATTGATGTAATTCAAATGTCTGTAACAGTTCCTCACACATAGTAGGTTCTGCACAAATATTTGTTGACTTAATGTTTATTTTTGTATTTTCTGTAATTAATTTTATTTCCAAGTGCTCGGGACCAGATTTTGTGTTCACACGTCTGTTAAAATTTTGCCTCCAGGGGCTGAGGATTTAGCTCAGTGGCATAAGCGCCTGCCTTGCAAGCACGAGGCCATGTTCGATCCCTGGTACCGATTTAAAAAAAAAAAAAATTTGCCTCTGTTCTTGATATCACCTGAAAGCAAAAGCAGTTCTGGCTTGATTTCCATTAAATAGTTGCCCCGGCCTAGTAAAAATTGGGAGCCATCCTAAGTAATTAAGGATACATAGCTTTAAGATTTATAGGTTAGCATTTGCCCACCTTTGTCTGTCTAGAAAATTTTTCAGTGGAGAAAATAAAAACCTTATTGAATTACTGTGTGCTGTTTGGTGTAAGTAAGGACACTTTCATTTAAACAAGTAATCATGATTTTTGCAGAACGGATGATGCAGCCTGTAGTAATAGGGGTTTTTAGAAGTTGTGTAAATATAATCATTCCACAATCATTAGTATTTGAGGGGGAGGGAATAAGAACAGGCACTTGTTTACTTATCTTTATTGGGGAACATATATTTAAGAGGCTTAAAATATGAATGGCTGAATAGTATCATGGAAGAAAAATGAATGATTTTTAATGCCTACTGTAACATGAACAGAAAAACAGGATAATTATGCGCAGAATTTTGAAAATAATGATGTCCTGTTATTGATAAATTTAAAGGTGGAACATTGTTGCTGAACTTGTACTAGGACACATAATCTGAAGTATGAGTCTATGTGGAACCTTCTCCTTGTTTAAATAGGATAGGACATATTGAATCTAAGTTTATTATTTATGCCAATAGAGGCTAATAATCACCTTCAAAAACACTAAATGAGGGACATAGTTTAAATTTGATGCCAAGTTCTGATCACTGTTTTTTTTTTTTAAACATGAATTTAGAAAGAAGAAAATATTTCCAAAGTAGTAAATCCATTGTCTTTTTGGCATAACTAGCTGGTGTTCAGAGACTAACCAGAAATGTTTTCATCTCTTTAATTCTAAACATGGCAAGCAGGCAAGAGATGGAAAATATATATACATACATATATATATATATATATATATGTATGTATATATATATTAAAATCAAAAGACGTGAACTCTCATGTTTAGCAAGCTGTAATAAATTGGTTGACTTTGGAAAAGGCATTTTATTTCTAATCCTCCCTTCTCTAACATTTTTAAGGTAGGGAAGAGATCTAGCTGACCAATTAAAGTTGAAGCTTAATCCAGTGATGATAGCAACAGCCTTGTCTTTAGTGAGCCTCAGAAAAACTTGTCACTTTTGTCCTACATGAGTTGAACATAGCCTTACTCTCACAGAGTGGTAGCTGAATACTTAGAAATAAATGATTGCTCTTCTTAAGCCTGTTTCTTCATCTCTAAAATGGAAGGCTGTTCTATTATATTGCCAGGAATGTAGTAACAGTATAAAACATGTAGAAGCATTTTTTAACACTGAAAGTCAAAGTGAGAACTGGACAAGGATTAACATCTTACTTACATGTGAAACACTCTTCAAAATGGATGTGCTTGCTTAGTGTTTACTTATATGGTTTTGTTCACCTTTGAATTCTATACAAGAACACAATTTTTAGCATGAGAAAAATTGTCAACTGATGTAAGTACATATTAAAATTTTAATTCTGATAATGAGTTTTAAATATGGTTTTTGGCAGAAGAAATAATGAAAACAATATTTGGTGCCAAAAACAAATACTAAGTTGTGATTTTACAGTTTCTGTAACCATATTTGGACAGATAGATTGTGTGAGGATATAACTGTAGAAGCATTTTAAAGAATTTCAGTTGTAGAAAAGCTCTTTAAAGGTCAACCTATTTAAGGCAATGTTTTTGAACCAGTATAAAGTAGACACTATTATTGGAAATTCACTGCAATAGTACAGAATGGTATTTCACTTACAGTTTAAACTTTATACGGTTAATTTGAAAAGCAAAAATGATCTTTTTGGGGGTTCCTGATCTCTGACTGAAATGACATTTTAATCAACAATAATGATTTCTTTGCCATGATTAAGAGAACTTTTGTTTTCCAGAATTCATGGCAGGAATAATTAAACAGCTGTATTTTAGAACTCCTGAAGGAAAGAGTTCATGTGTAATACAAGTGTTTAAATAAGTCACCAGTGGAAAACAAGCACCTCAGATAGACGTAGAGCTTCATGCACAGTTAATTCACAGCTCTGCAACCATAGCTTGGGAAATGAATTGGTTTGTGTGGTACATCTGGGGTGACCCATTCCTGAATTCCAGACACAGGTTTGTACAGTACAAGAATCTTGCAGGGAACGCCAACCAGCTGCCCTGAAATCATTCCATAGTCAAGTTCAGATCCATCTTCTTAATGCAGAGATGTCCCATCTGATGCTGTTAAGAAATAAACTTAAAAATGTTATTTCTATCATTAGATTGCTATTGAATCACCTGGAATCACTCAGCACACTTAATGCAGTAGGTACTTCGGAGTTTATTGCATTCTAACCAAAAACATGAGAGTTGTCACTCACTAGTCTCTTCTACTTTCAAAGTGGGGACCTCACTTATTCCTGATGGACTCACCACCAGGTTTATTGGAAAGAACAAGGGTGTATTTCTAATGAAAAATAATTACTAGAGACTAAAATATTTATATCTTGATCATTCAGTACAATTGTACAGACGAAGTTAAAGTCTTAATTGTCAGAACTATCATAAATACAGGAAATACAAATAAATGTTTAAATTTTTATTTGATAGTGAAAGATCACATGGCTTGCATTCTGCAATTCTAATCAAGTGTCTCTGGTTGCAGTGTTGATTAAATGAGAAAAAGACAAATGACTTTTTCAAAGTGTTAGTCTTATATTTAGATATAATTCAGAATCTTACAGCATAATGTTTTAATTTAATAATACATTTATATTTTCATTGGCAATATACTTTTTAAAAATCAAGTCTGACAATACACATATAATTTGATATCTTAGAGCATTTTTAGTTGTATTTCATTTAAAAAAGACTTTATGAGGCTACATATCAGGATTAAAACCAATCAATAATTTAGTGACAGTAGATTCTAGTGTTTCTAACTATATGAAATGACTTTATCACTAAACAGAATCTGCTACCTTTAGATATTTTCTGAGACCTTATTTTATCTTTCTCAGAGTATCTATTAGAGAAGTGATTTATAAGCAAACAATCTTAGCAAAAGTGACATGCTGTTTCTGTTTTCCTTGGTATGTCACAGGTCTTCATACTATATCCTCCATGTACTCTTTTTTGTTTAAAATTTTTCCCCTCTAAAATTGATGGAGATGGATAATTTTGAAGATGGAAAGGGTATATCAGGGCCCTTATTCTCTACAGGAACTTTCAATAGCCAATAATATGACAGTCTTAGCTGCTTCTATGAAAAGGGCCACCTAGGTACATCAGTTAAGTTACAGATCCTACTTGCACTTTCTGCAGACAGAAGAGGCAGGTGATTGCCGAAACACGAAACTCCTGCCAATTTCTGAAAGGCACAGGGGCCATAGCAAAATTTGACTCATCTTCCCAGGGCTTTGCTCTGTTCTCAACATCTCAAAACTAAAATGATTCTTCTTTTCTTTCTTTTTTATCAGTCTTCAATCACTGTTTTTATATCATGGAGTGTCACTAGGTTTATGTGCTTGTCCACATTTCATAAAGTGAGAGGCCACATAATAAACATCTAAGAATAGCATCATAAATCATCCATGCCTCTGAATTGCTTGGAAATGTTAAATGCCTTGGTTCTGGTCCAGATGTTTAGCTCGCCCCTTTTATACAAGCCTGACATACATCATTTGAAAGGAAAAAAAAAAAAAAGAACAGCTGGTTCTATATAAACTGCTGGTGTTTGCTTTCAACTTAATATTTGGTGTCTTTTCCTTTCTTCTCTTACTTTGCCACTTATTGAAGCATGGAATGATACCCCACCTGCAGCAAAGATAGTTTATTTCCTACTGATCATGAAAGAAATAGCTGTGAGATCGACACCTACTGTTATGTTACTGATAATAATCGTATGCTAATTGCTGAAAAAGTCATTTAGTCCCAGGACTATGTTGTGGGAATCAACTGTTAATTTGAAGACATTGTTAATTCACACATCAAGCAGAAAATGATTTACTGTACTGCCATTTTTCTCTAGCTCTTCCTGTAGAATTATTTAATTGAAATACAGCAGAATGAGAGTAGTATTTATTCCATGGTTCAAATTAAAATATCATAGTGAATTTCCAATGTTAGTGATGAGAATGATGAGGAGGAGGATGTGTATTATGATGAGACCAAAAATTATGCAAATGGTAAAAAAATTAGACTTTGTTTACTTTTTGCGAAGGAACAGGTAGAGAAAGGAAGGAAGAAATTTACAGAAGGAGTGAATCTGAGTTTGAAATGGGTTTAAAGAGCAGAGAGTGATATTTGAGATAAAAGTATGAGTAACATTTACTATGCTGTACTATTCCACTCTTGGCACTTGCCTTGTTCTGTGCTGACTGTATTAAGTCTTTATGTCAGTTGGCCAGTCTGACACAGAGTCCAAAACTTCAGTTAGTATATGACTATGTCCAGTTGTTATTTTATACAAAGAAATTGTTATCATTGTTTCCAGTAGTTCCACTTTCTGATGGGAGACAAGTGTGTTGCATAGAACACTGTCTTTATCTGAATACTGCTTGTAGCTCTGCTTCATTATGCAGAGTGTTGATAGGATAATTGGCCATATCTACAAGCTGTAATCTTTTCTCCTTCATTGACACACAGGTTGTTAAATGCCCAAGGAACATGTTACTTTTGTACCCCCATGAAATCTTTTCTCTATGGGGATGTACAATCTTCATAGGAAAAGTCAGATGGACTTCATCATCTACACACACACGCGCGCACGCACACACACACTAATTTCAGATATGAATTTCTTTTTAAGACTGTAATGTTTTCTAGAAAAATTCAGTAAAGCTGAAGCTGCCTAAAATATTTATATTTGCATAAAATAGTGGAATTTCAACTTTAAAAAATTTTTTCCTAAAGAATATGTTGGCAGAAAGGTAAGTGTCTAATGACGATTGTTATATCCATTTCATATTTTTGAGGGGCAGAAGATTGAACCCTGGGCCTCACACATGATAGCCAAGTACACTATCACTGAGGTATACCCCTGACCACACATTATTGTTTTAAATTTTGCATATAAAATGAAGTAGTTGGTGGCTACATCCATTATTTGAAGTACATATAATGTGAACTTTAGATATCACAATGTGATTTTGGGGTTAAATTCTAAAAGTATTGATGGATTATGACTTCTTAGGATAAATAGGTGCAGCAAATAGATTAGTAAAAAGCACTTATGAAATAGAATTTTGCATCTCAAATTCACAAACTTTCTAGGTAGATATCCAAGAATAGGAGAGAAAAGTGGCTATCAGAATTAATTTTGAGAATCTAGGCAAATCAAGCATATGCATCTAAAATTTGCCTGCCAGAATGACTCTGAACATCACCATTGCATTCACCAGGACAAGGGAAGGAACTTGCAGTCAGTTTGTGTTTTATGGGACAGTATAGATCCATGCCACCTCACTCACACTCACACTAATTACACATCAGTCACATGACCTTTCTTTTCCTTGAATGAATGCTGGGAATATAGTCTAGTTTAGTGCTCTAGAAAAGGGGAAGATGGATCTTGGTGGAGAGGTGACAGTCTCTGACATACTCATTCAGTTTTCTTCCTTTTATGTAACTTTTTTTTTTTAATACAAGAATTGAAGTCAGGTCATTGTACTTGCTAGGAAGGCACTTATACTGCTGAGCTATATCCCAGCCCTTGTTTAACATGTTTTGAGAGCATCCTTTGTTAGGAGTTGTGACAGATGTTGTGACAGAAAGATTTTAGTCTTTCTGTTCCCTGCTGGATTTTCCATGATGCTTATAGGAAACAGCAAATTAAGTTTCATAACATGAGCAAAACAAGACTAAAGATTCAGCTAAAACATATAGAAGTTTAGGTTTCAATCTCAGCTCTCCATTCTTTCTTTTTGAGATGATTATAATAATTCTGGTAACATTATTATTTTCCATCTCCATCTACTATAGTAAGAGGAAAAATTGCACTGATTTGCTAGTTTTTTTTAGGAAGGCATCTTTTTATAATTTGTTCTAAAGGAATTGAAATGTTATAGTATAATTTTATTATCTTTTCAATGTAAGGCACTTAATTCAGTCACCATCCATACATTACCAGTTAGTTCTTCCTTTGCAGTGTAGGTGAAAGAAGACACAATGCTTGTTTCCTGTGTTCCCTATTCATTACCTGGTAATTTTTTAGACTATAATATGATGCAGCATTTGGTCTTTTAAACACAATCTCAAATAAAGCATCTTAGAGTACTGCAACTATGCTCTAATCACCATTGCATACAACTCAGGTACTTGACCTCAGGAATATTATGTAACTTTTCAAAGATAAAATTGTCTTATTGGCTTAGAATGCTGTGGTTTATAAGAATAGCAGCATAAAATTTTTATGAGAATTTAATTAGATATTACATTTTGTAGTATCAACTACAAATGTAGATCATTTGAAATGAAAATATCATTCTCTCTCCTCAGTCCCTTGCATCTTTACGGGAGATAGTGAAAATGTGCTAATATTTTTCCAAAAAAAGTCTCTTTTTGTTTAAAATTTAGGTATTGCAAATATATCTCAGCCCTGATGGCGATATTAGAATTTGTCTCTGTGTTTGCAAGTCCAAGTTACATGTTTTTCTCTTTGGATTCTTTAAGTCATTTATATAAAAAATTAAAGAGCACTGAGATCAGATGCTGTAGACTGGAAGAAGGAAATAGTTGAAGAAGGTGGAATGAATCTACTTTACATTTATTTAGTTATGTGGAATAGGTGAGGTTTGGTATTAATTTGTTTGCCAACCTTACTGCAACCGATATTTTCAGACATTTTACAAGTCTCATTGGTTTATTTGAATACAGTGGTATCTGGAACCTAATTTGTTCTGTGATTTTGGAAAAGATGGTCACGTTTGTGTTTGTGTGGGGAAGATGACTTAGTTGTGTTTTGAGAGGGTCGAGACGCCCGCCGCGTGTAGGAAGAAGTCAACAGACGCCATCTCATGCAATAGGCAAGGGGTTTTATTGTCCAAGCATGCGTGGGGCTCAATGAACATGCAAGAACAGAGAGCCACGAGGTATGGTGGAGCATGGCTTTTAAAACTACGGAACAAAGGAAGGCAGGGCTTTGGCAAGCGCGGTTACAGAAGCAGAAGGCATTGGTTAGTTTAAATGGCTTTCTACATTCATTGGAGGGGGCATCTATAGGGTGGTCTAGAGTTGGGCGGTGAAGGGTGCTTCCTCATATGGGCAGCAGATGCCCAGGGAAGATACATTCCATAAATTCCTTAAACATGGAATGGGGCTGTTTCTACCTCGCAACCCAGGTTTTCTAGTCAGCTTTATCCTAGTCTGAATTTAACCTAGGCAGCTTTAAACTATAACGGCTCAATTCCCTGAATATTGGGGGGAGATGAGCAGCATGGAGCAGTGTAGACCATGCACTGTTAATAAGAGAAAATTTCTCTTACAGTTTGTCACCCACTGCATAGTTTACAAACAAAAACAAAATTTGGCTAAACACTCCTCTTTGGGAACCAAATTGTTTACACACAGAAGCATTCACAAAGCAAGGTACCACCCTGCTACTTCTGTGGGAGAAGCAAATACAGCAGTGCAACATGACAACTGAAGAAATCTAAAGAAATGCCAAGTGCCTCGAATTATTACTTTAACAACTGACAAGTTGAATTTATGCCAATTTGACTTGCTCATCATGCATGTAGGTTTGTTTGTATTTTTATCCCATTTGGCAGAAGATTGAGTAATTTTCTCTTACTGAAAAATGAAATAACAAAGAAAGAAGGGCAGACCAGATAACTTTTTGTAGCTTTTTCAATTTAATTTGATATTTTTTAATTTCAGGATTGGTTGATGTGTAATTCAACAGCTCTATCCTCATCATATGTGTTTTCCTCTTATTTGAATTCAACACTGTATTTTGTGCTATCCTCTGTACCAGCTTTTTCAGAATTTTTATGTTTTTTCTTCTGTCTTATTTACTTTTCTCTTGGTGCTGAGACAAAATACCCAACATCCAGGGTTTAAGAGGAAAGGTTTACTTAGCCCACAGTTTGTAGAGGTTTCAATCCATAAGCATCTGGCTGCAAGGCAGGGTGACTCATGGCAGAGGGGCAACAGTTCATGGCAGTGGAAGACACCAAATGCAGTAAGAGAGGAGGTAGAGAAAAGGGGGCAGAGAAAAGGGACAAGTGTTTTTCTGTCCGTTATATTATATGCAGGCTGCCCATACTATGGCTGGTGTAGCACTCATACACCTTAGACACAACATTAGACCATGAATTAGTGAAACTGTAGATTCAGCTACCTCCTAAAAAAGCCCCATCTAAAGTATACGAGGCTTTGGGGGCACATCTAGAGCCAATCAATAACAGCACCTCTTCTTAGTTTCCTGGAAAAAGACTCCCAAAGTGTAGTTGGTAATTTCCCCAACAGAACAGTGTACAGAACACTAGATGTTATACATATAAAAGTATCCAAGTATGTACATCTTCACTTTGGCCACTTATTTAGATATTACTAGTGAGGGTGGTGTCTTCAGAACACAATTTAAACTCTTGGAGCTATATACTCTTTTATCTATATGTGCTGTTAATAAATCTAAAATCATGAGGGTACTGTGAAAATCATGATATAAAACACATAAAAGTGCTTAGAACTTCTGCTGTGTAGGACAGGGTAGTTTCTTTCTTCCAAGTCTGTAGGATAAATTGGGAATTTGAAGACTGATTTTATCCCAGTTAAAATAAATATTTTCAAATGATTTTCAAATAATCTCCTTTCTTAACAAAGTCTTTGACTCATGTTGCTTGATATAAATTGAGAAAGCATGAATTCCTTTTAAAACACTATTTCTTGAAATTAGTGTTTAACTGATTGAATATTCTTATAAAACATCATATACTGCTGTAACTTCTTTTTTCCAAGGATATAGGTTCAAGACCAAATTATCACTTTAAATCTGTGTAGAAATTCAAAACTAAAATTGAAAGCTTCCAAAAAAATATTTCCTAAGTCTTTTTCCAAGGACAATACAGGCAACAACATAGGCATTTTATTTACACACAAAAAATAACTTTAGCTTGCTTATGAGCATAAAATATATGGCTCTGTGATACACCTCGAGGTATGTTTAACCTACATTACTCTACAACTCTATAAAGACCCAGTGTATGCCCTACTGACATTGCTTCAGCTTTCTTTCCTTAATATTTTTTCCTAGGGTGATTTGTTAGTCTGAATTTAGATTGCTCACCACAGGCATTTTGCAGACTAAAACCATAATCAGTAAAACAGGGACACTTTCTAAGAAATAGTCCCCATTTTCTAAAAGGCATATCTTCTACTTCAGTTTTTGCTCATTTAAATGATTTTCTATTTCAGTTTGACTTACTTCTGGATTAGGAGTGAAAATATGACACAATTTCTCTTTTAGATCAGACATATTTAGAGTATTATTAAATAACATCAATATTATGAGTTAAATTTGGGTGTAAAATGCCAGACTGAATAGCTTCTTTCACTGTCTACACCCTTAGTATACCTTAGATTAATTTTGAAAATCCAAAAGGTCAGTATATTATATAGCATCCCGCGGCTTATGGTCTGTGAACAGATTCTAACTCTGAGGGTTCTTATCCAGGTAACTATCCAGCATGTGAATCATTTTGTAATATACTCATTTTTTATTTTTCCAACCTCTGTTTAAATATATTCACTAATGAGTAAGCACTTATAGTGATTTTGATTATTAGTCAAAAATCAGATGACATTAATACTATTTCTTTATGCTTTCCATACAGTCTGATATATCAGCTATTCCATGATTCTTTGAATAGATTTTATTTTCCCATTTCACATTTGAGCAAGCTGAGATCTGATATAATTAGGTAAAATGTGCCAAGTAATACAACACAGATGCACAGATGGAGATAGATCTCAATCTTGACCCTAAAGAATCTTATCAGGAACCTGTGAATTTAATTCTCATATTCATTCTCTCTTGCTCTCTCTGTCTTTCTCATTTGCTCTCTCTCTTCATCATTCTCTCTCTCTCAACCTCTCTCTCCCTCTCTTTCTGTCTTCTCTTTCTTTCGGTTCGTGTACACACACAATAGCTATTTGACACTTATGATCGACAAATAGGATAATAATTAAAAATCTGTTTAAAATTCCAGTTTAGCACTTGAAAATGTTTGTTTTCTTTAAAAAGTTGCTTATCATATAAAAATAAGAATAATGTTTAAGGCTTGCTCCATAGAATTGTTAGGTTCATCAGATATACCAGTGTATCTAACTCATAGCACGGGAAGTTCTCAGTGAATAGTAGCTGATATGATTAGTATTATTATTAATAACATATTAACAAAGACATTCCTAAATATAGGCCCAGGTGTGTTGACTGACCTACATAAATTCACTGCTTTTGAGCAATAGCAGGGGAAAGGGTAGGCTCTGGGAAAGGTGCTGTGGTGTGGGATGGATGTGCACTACCCAGATTCTTCTCTGCCCTCTTCTGAACACGTGGTCACTCAGAGCACATAACTCCATCCATTAGATTAATTTGACGAGAAAAGGCAAAACAGATTTTCTTACTGTTCAGCTTTAGTATCAGAAAATGCCAGGAAGAGACATATTTATTAGGGTTAATTTAAAGATTTTTCTTTTAACCTTTTAGATCGGAAGATCATGAATTTGTCAGAAACAAATCTTAAGTCATTGTAAACTGCAAATGCCCAGCTAGTGAGGTGTACAGCAGCCATTTTGGGGAAGTCTGTTTCTCTGCTGTCAGACCTAAATAGGATTTACATTTACCACGGCCCAACGTTTCAAGTAGCCTCCATGTGGAGTAACCAGTGTCCCATATCAGGAATATATTTGTTTGTGTGTTGTTATCATCTCTACATAAAGTACTCTTGGTTTTCTAAACATGAGGACTAATTTTTACCCTTCATTTAACCTTATTTTGGGAGAAAAATAACTTAAACACATTGATTTAAACAATAGTCATATACATCCATTCCACATAGTCTCTTCTATAATGGTGTGAACTTGAAATCTTCAGCTAGAAAGTCACTGTGAGCATCCTGTCTCCACTCAGCTGTACCTTTTCTGTCTTTCTTTGGGTAATGGAGATACCAACGTGGTCTCTTTCCTACTGTTGCCCAGGACAAACCAAACATCAAGCTACTGTAAGAGTAACTTATTTAAAAGAGAAGCATACCAACGTGGTCCAACTGTAAACCACAGGCCCTCCCTAATTTACACAGGAATGACCCCTGTCTTCCTTTTTTGTCTCCTTCCTCTCCTGCTTAATCCCTTACCCTCATTATCCCACTCTTTTTGACATAAATATCACTCATAACTCTCCCAATAAATAAGACTGGTCCACACATTTGTGTTTTTTCCATATTATCCTCATCACACAAAGCAACCTCCTACCATCATAAGGACAGTTTTTTTCCTTTTCACCATGGCTGCCTGAATAGTGTTCTTGATTCCTTATTCATAGTGCTAGTAGGTTGGTGCTTGTATTAAGGCTACCATAGCAAAGACTTCTACATGGAGTGGATTTAAAATAGAGAGATTTATTCTCTCACAATGCTGGAAGCCTGAAGCCCAGAAGCAGTTGTTGGCAGGGCAGTGCTCCCTCTGAATCTGCCAGGCGACACCTTCCCTTCTCTCTTCAAGCTTCTGATGCCAGCAGTTGTTTTGAGGCATGTGGCAGCATCACTGCCAGCTCTTCCCCATCTTCATGGAGCAGAATTCCCTCAGTCTTTGTCAGTCCTCTTTTGGGGAGGCAGTTATGTTGGATTGGCATCCATTCTAGTAATATCACCTTAACTTGATTACTTCTGTTAGGGGTTAGAACATCAGCTTCCATTTGAATGACAATGTCCAGTTCAACTCATAGTATTTTTCTATCAGTAGGGATATTTGTTAAATGAATGAATAAAAGAACGCATGCTCAGATACCATGTGTGAGAAACTTTTGTTTATGTTCTAAAAAGAAGTAATAACCCCACCTTCATTTCACAGTAGGCACATATTATTAGATCCTTTATATACTTTCTCTTATTACAGTACCTTTGATGTTACATACAACTGTGACTTTAGCTAGACCATGAATTCCTTAAATAAGGGCTTGTATATTATTCATCTTCCTATCTTACTGCTCATGTTGCACCCTGAGAGGCTAAAGAAACAAATATTGAATTAAAGTTTTGTTTTGATTCTGACTTTATTATTCCCCTTCCCCCCCAAAAATAGTATTGCTGTGTGGTAGCAGAGTGGCAGGTAATAAAGTTATAGTATAAGATGCAGGATTCAGGTCTTTCTCTGAGGGCTTATTTTTCTGTAACCACTTCAAACACAAAGAATGCGGCTACCATCCCAGTCCAGTTCGTTTGACTGTCAGTATCCTCTAATGCTAATAGTCTGTTTTTCAGAATTAGTTTAAATCATTGTATACATTTTTCTCTGTTGTATTGAAAATAGTTGTTGGAGGTGTATTTCATTTGTAACAACTTTTCACAAAAGTTTATGAAAGTGAAACAGCAAAAAAATTGCATATTATTGAAGGTAGGATATTTTGAGAAGATGTATGAAAATTGCAAAGCAATTTCTGTTTACAGCTTTTAGCTCATGATTAAGGGCACATTTTTCTCTTTAGAAACAAAAGGAAAGAATTATCTCAACAGTTTATTCATTAAATATTTGGTATCCTTTTCGAAAATTGTTGAGGTGAGTAAAAGCAAACCATGTAAATCGGAGCATTAATGTTACATTAAGAAGGCAAAAATTTCATTGAAAGTAGGAGACAGTTATCATCGTTTAGGGTAAGAAACAGCTGCAACTGAGCATTTCAGTTAGAGTTTACATCTCTGGTGTTGGTTAGCAAGGAAGAGAAGGGTAAAATTTATAGAACTCGTCTATGTAGAAACCCATGATTCTCTCATTTTTCTCTCTCTCCATCTGCTGGCCTTGCATCTTTATTTCAGGAAGAGTCTCTTAAGGAGGAAGGAATTTGAGTTTGGGTTTTGAACTTTCTAGCCTTAAATTATAAATAGACTTTCGATAACGGTTATTTCATTCGGCTATGGATCTACATAAATATTCATTTTAAGTATCACCTAAAATTTGAGTTCAGAGAAACTGTGTTGGTAATAAGTAAGCATTACTTTAATGAATGAGATGTATTTCTGAAATATCTGTAGTTATATTTAAAATTGTTTAGCTATGACAGTTCATTTTTGTTATCTCTTGGAAATGATTTTGATGATCTAAGGTTTTTGACTCCTTTACTTAATGAAAGTAATATCTTTTCAAAGTGATTTGGAAATCACTTGTCACATACTTAACCTGCTGAGTTATTTATGTCCCTTATTATCAATGTAAAACTTTATTTACCAGAAAAAGAACTGTTAAAAATAAAATTGGCATAGGGTCTTGCTGCTACTGTGAATTTATTTTTTATGAAATGATATATGTTTTCTATATTGGTTTGTTTTGACACTATGTTATATAACTGAGCACTATCTTCCATTTTTAGTTGGTTAGTTTATTTATTTACCTTTTTTTTTATGAGACTGGGTTTTGCTATATCACTCAGGCAGGCCTTGAGTTTGCTATATAGCAGAACGTAGCACAGGCAGGCCTCAAATTCGAAGGAATCCTTCTATGTCAGCCTTCTGAAGCCTGGGATTACAGGCGTGTAATACCACACACAGCAGTTGGTTTATTACTGTTGACTATGCAAAACTATTATTTGATTATTTAATACATGGAAAATATTAACAATGTGAATATTTGAAAAAATTTTTAAAAATATGTGGAATTTAATGAACATAAACCTAATGATGGCTATCTGAAGAAAAATTCACTTTGATTTTTACTTCTAAGCTCTTTTCCAAAAATCTAGCTTTAAAAACAGATTTTCTTATTTTGCTGTTTTTCTTGCAAGAATCATGATACTGGTTTTAAGGGACACTCTTCCAATATTCTTCATTATTTCTTGTGTTCCACCCATTAAACCTGTACTACGTATATCATCAGAAGACAGAAAGCAAAGAGCTGGTCTTCCTAAGAGCAAAGTGTGAATCAAATTGATTTTAAAATTGTACAGTGCCATGTAAACTGTGAGGTTCTAGAAGAGTATAGTCAGCTTCTCTGAAAACATAGTTGAAATTACATTTGCCATCTATTGTTTTGGTTTCTGTGCAGCATGGAATTATGATTTTGTGGATTGATTTTTATTCCAAATTTAATCAGTAGGGCTAAATTAACCAAATGTGAAATTAAACAGTATGCACTGTGGAAAACAATTGCTCTGTCTTTCTCTCCCTCTCCCCCCCCTTCCCTCTTTCCCTCCATCACTCTCTCCTTCCTTTTTCCCTCCCCAGCCCCTCTAGAAGGCATTTACAGTTGAAAGTTCCACAATGAAAGAGGTAATTAAAATATTTCTTATGAGTTGTAAATTCATATGGATAAAATTCTCAGGCATTAGTATCAAAATATAGTATATTCATATATTACTAATTAGTGCCTCATAATTTACTGTGCTGAATACAAAATGCATATAAAGCAGGTAGATCAGTGGACGAGAACTCTTTCTCTTGGAAACAAGGTAACATTTTCTGTAGATAAAAGGCTGATGTTTAGGACATAGTGTTGCAAATAGATTATCCTCTCCTGGGCTGGCTATCTCTACTCTTTCATTTCCACCAGTTCGTCATACAAGTATTAACTAGATCAGTTCACACCTTTACTTCATCTCAGAATAAAATCCGAACTTGTTTCTATGGACTGTGTGTCCTGACATAATCAGAAGCCTACAAACCAACCTAATTTTAGTTCCTGCCTATAGAAGTTCCTGTTTCTACCTTTAAATAGTCTTTTCAGTGATGTCTTGACATAGCTAAAGCCTGTGTTAAACACAGTATAAATTTCATGTTCTACATTTAACAATCTAAATTAGTGTGAAAGCCAGAGTTGTACTTTTCCTATTAAAAAATAGAAGCTACAGAGATTATTAGTTCTACTTTGTAATATACATATTACATGTTTTCTGTACAGTTAGTGATCAGTAAATAACCTAGATAATAGGATTCCTGTTTTTTCCCCCACTTAAAATGGTTTTCTCATAAAGTGATATTTGCAGAATTAGAACAGTTTTACAAAAGATATAATGCTTACCATATAACTGAGATTTCATGATACCACTGTAACTTCTAAATAATGATACTTCATTTATTTCTTGCACCAGAAAATTTTACTCAGGGAGTTGCCAAACCAGAGCCTACAACTGATGCCTATTAAACAGCATGACCTCTAAAAGACATTTCCTCTTGCAGAAGATATATTGTTCTTCAAGTGTGTTTTTGGGTTTATAAAGTAAGAGATGCAAAGCAGAATTCATAATGGTTATTATCTGGCTTAAAATTCTAATAACAGGTGTTCCATGCAGATAGATTCTGAATAGCTGGCCTAAAATAAGGAGCCAGATTTAGTTCATAATGGGCTCAGTAAAGACCTTTCTTGCTGCAGTACCTGTGAGCATCATTCTAATGCAATAAAATAGCTAGAATCTGAGAAGTGCATTGGTTAATGGAGCTGGATACTCTCCATATCTTCAGATACAATAACTAGCATCCAATCAAAAACTACTGAAGCAGAAAGCTAGAACAGAGTGCATAAATAACAGTAAGTTAGAGTCATGTGGTATTGCCTATTTTAAGCTCATTTGACTCCTTGTTTCTTGATTAAATCCTTGCTTTCCCCTTTTATGACCATCTTTACAATTATATTATCTTATCTCTACATACCTGAAAGTCATTATCAAATGAAATATAAACTCATATCAAAACTTAAGAATAATGGAAAAGTTTTGGTTTTGTATGAAAATACAATTAGGTAACTATCAAAAGTAACTGAGCTGGAGGAGAGCAACACTTGATATAAAATTTAGCTTTCTAACTCCTGGTTCTGTCTCTCACCTCAAAATGCTACCAAACACGCGCCCCCCCCCCCCAAGAAAATATTATCAGCGTAAACCAAGCACATATTGTTAGTATGTAGAATAAATTAAAGATGAAAAGAAATGACAATTAATTGTGATGCTAGATGATCTATGCAAATGTTGACTGAAAAAGTGTTTACAAAAACTTTGCATTGGACTCAAGCACTTGAGTTCAGCACTTCCTAACCTAAAAACTTTTAAAGAGTCTGAGACCACCTTGACCATGAAAACTATAGTTTCTACAAGTTTGAATAAGTTTGTGATGGAGAGGTTACTGAAAGGATTCTTCTACCCCAGCTCTTTTGGAAATTCATGCAGAAGACTTTAGGAAAGCTCAGGAAGCTGCTTATGTGTGTCAAATATGAACAACAGCATAAAGTACTTGTGTTAACTTCCTTTAGCTTGTTTCCATCACTATACATGTGTTCCTCATTTACTCACTTAACTGTTCAGACTTTTAACTGAAAAATGCTGTTATGACTTAAGGCTCATCTTTTTCAAATTTATTTTTGTTACCATTTTTATGCATCTTATTTATGGAGTCCCAACATCTTTTTTTTTTTCATAGTTCACCTTGTTTATACAGTACTATTACTGATGATTGTATGACATGGTATAAAGCTATAGTTTTATGTTTTGCTGTACAATGCTATATTTTTACATGTACAACATGTAAGACTTATGCAAATAAAAGCAGTTATCAAGTTGGAATTTCCTTTGACCATTTCTTTGTTCCACGTATTGTAAGGTACATACTACATCCGATTCTTCATGTAGCAACCATATGAATGTATTAACAGAAACAAAGAATAGACATCATCTCTAGTGCATGAAGTTAGATGATCCATTCATTTGTGAGTAGGTGGATTACTGGGAGAGAAAATAAAGGAAGTTGTTTGAGTGATACAAGACTTCGTGTGTTTAAAGGACTGTAAATTGATTTATACCCTATGGGTCTGTGCATTTTTTAAAATGTAAATTTTTAAAATTATACTTACAAATTATCGACAGCCCATTCATTGAAGAAACTATTATCTGTGAACTATTCTGCATCGGCACACAAGAAAGTGGAAATCTCGTATAGACACACATAGGAACACATAGGTTTCCTTGCTCAGCTGTTTTTAAGTATGAGGGTTCATAGGGTAGATTTGGACCTGAAAGATATTTTCAGAATTTATATTAAAACTACTTCAATTGGCTTTACTATGCCTCCCTCCTTCCTGCCTTCCTTCCTTTGGTCAGGACATCCTCAGTAGCCAGATGCTTCTTTGAAATGAATCCTTTTGAATTGACTTCTCAAACTAATAGAACTCCCATGATGCCACAACAAACCAGCTCGTACCAAGGAAACACTAGTTTTAAAACTCAAGTGTTATGTCTGGGGCTTTTTTTTTTTTTTTAAATTACCCTCTGCTAGAAATGTTGAGAATTGTGAAAGAACTAGTCAAAGTGTCTGTTTCCTTCCAAGGCTGTAATTTGGTTCTATGAATTATTAATTAGTAGGTTGATATGGCATCAGTTCCTGAGAACCCAATATAAATGTAAAAGCCTTATCAGTTATAATCTAAGGAACTTCAGTAATGTAATTCTTACCATTTAGTGTTTGTGGTGGATTAAAGGTATTTGAAATATTTAGCACACTAAATTTACTGAAATATGATATAGAGGGAAGAAAGTTTTTTGTGTGTGCCTGGATGGGAAGTTCAGCCTAAGGAAGCAGATGTGGATTGCTTCACAGATTCTGGTTGTTGTCAAGAACGGAGTTTCATAGATGCTGAAGCAAATTACAGGACATGTAAAAGACTGTGGTTGAAGAAAACTATCTGAAAGAAACATGTTAGAATATCTTGCATCTCTGCTCTAAAGGAAGAAATAAATAATGCAGCAAGAATTAAAGTTGTGCTACAGATAAGTTCAGTATATGTTGAAAGCAGACATGTGATATAGTATTTTATTTTTCATATACAAATTATAGCTCTTATATTTTTCAAGGAAGCAAGAAGGAAGGATGTCTGATCTTTTTTGCTATTTGCTGGGGTACTTAGCTTTAATACTTGATGAAACTTCCCAGTCTCCTCTGGTTTTCTCTTTAATATGTAATGTTGTTTTATTTTAAAACCTTCTGCAGAAAAAAGATATATGAGCTGAAGGTCTGTTCCCTTTGGTGTACACAGATTAGTCTCATTTTATGTATAAGAGTTTATTTCAGCAATTTCTGTGTATTTCAGTAATATGCTGTACACATAGGCAGGCATCTGACTATCACATTTAGACTACTGTACTGTAATTTTACAAATACCACAGTGCCTGGCATTATAGTTTAGAGAAGGAAATAACACCAAAGACATGAGATATCCAATGATTTGAATTGGTGATTTAGGAAGAGAAATTCTTATAAAGTAGAAACATATGTTGTGGTTAGTTATGTTAAAATACTCGTTATGTTTCACTAGCTTATCCATTCTGAGAAATTATTTGAAAATTAGCTTGCTAAATCTCTGTACACTTTCACATTATTAAATAGAAATTTTAGCAGCTTTACTGCTCTGAGTACACCGCAGCAATCCCAGTACTCTTTGACTTTAAAAGATTACATTTTTAATAAATAATTTTATGGAATTGACTTTAGTGCAGCAAAATAAAGAGTAAATGCATTCTACAAAAATGATTAAATATGAGGATTACCTGGGAATAAAAATGGCTGGACTATGTGGTGTTGTTTTTGTTTCATTGGCATTAAGAGACTGGTGAGTGAAAATTTTGCCTGAACTCTATAGGAAGTTAAAATGTTAAAAGATAGTTGGTTTTTCTCATTTTTTTCTGGACTTAAGAAACAAAGGTGTGACATATACTTTAACAATAATATAATAAAACCTTAAAATTATGAAAAATTTAAGTTTACTTGAGCAGTAACATTCACATTCAAAGCTTCCATATATAAAAGATCATTCCTCATAATTTTATGGCTTATTAAAAAATAGAGAATGAAGTTTTGTCTTTAGGGTGAGAAAATTGATTTTCTGTTTTCAGGAAATCATTTTGTCTATGCAAAATTAAGGGGGGTTATGGATGATATGTCGTGTCAACTTGAGAAGTTTAGAAGTTTAACTAAGAGACTCAGCAGGGAACCCAGGTTCTTACTTTGTAAATATCCTCATCCTGTGCAAAAGAGGGCAGGGAGATTTTGAGAGTGTTACACCTGCCCTGGAGCAGAGCTGGGTGGCCTCTGTACAGTATAAGCCAGAAGAACAGGCCTGTGTTTTTCTTCCTTTTTGTTCTGGCTCCTTTTGCTCTGGCTGCTGCCTTGAAGCGTTGCCCTTGTGCCATGCCACCTTGCCTTGGAGCCAGCTCATTATGGACTGAAACTTCCACAAACAGGGAGCTAAATAAGTCTTTCCTTCCTTCATTTTGAGTGTTGGATGTTTTGTCCCAGCAACAACAGAAAAGTAACTAAGACAAGGGGAAATAGCCATCATAATGACAATTACTGGAAATAATTTCATTATGAACTTGGCAATATTTTAGACCCATTTACAATAGTGACCAACAGCTATCATTTAAAATTATTTTCTAAATTTATTTTTCTTATGAGAGGTTGACCTATTATATTGTCATTAAAGGGGAAACTGTATAGAAGTAGGTTTACTAAGAACAGACGACAGTAGTGGATACAGTAGAGTAAGCAAGAGTGATAGGATACATTAGAGTCTAAAAGAACAGCACATCAACTATGAAGCTTTATTCCCTATTAAGAAAAAAACCCTTCATTTTATAACTAAAGCATCGCCAAGATCTGAGGAGTATACATATTATCAGGAAACTGAGTGTCCTTTGAAACACTGAGAAATGAAATTTGACCTGGACTTGATCATCAATGATGGATGCATTCTTCTTTCAGTTTTGCTAGCCCACTGTGAACCCCAGCCTTCACTTTTACCAGTGATTTAGAATGTATATTTGAATCGTTAGTGATCTAAAATGTAGAGGTCGAGATTTTGTCACCTGTTGATTTATTAAATTATTCTTAAGCATTAAATTGTCCAGTTGAAGATGACAAGTTTAAAATCTATTTGATAACTTATATATGACCTGGAATTTTAGGAAAAGGTGATATGTAGAGAATATTCACCTGCTCATACCTGGTCATGAAATGAAGAAATAACTATTCAATTGGTGAAGCGGAAGAATGAAAAATTAGAGATAGTGCTTTGGTTGTACCCTGTGCTTTTCCCACCCTTTACCTGTGTCAGTTTCAAGGTTGTTTTCTGTTCTGCTTTGCCTTTGCCTTGGGTTAGTGTAGGTTTCTAAACACAGCACACAAAGCCTTCATAAAGATTTTAAACTTCCTCAAGCTTCGCTTTCTTTATCCACCCTGGTGTCTTCTCTGCAGACTTTTTTTACCAATGAAAGGTTGAGCCATTGTAACTTCTGTGACCATAGTCAAGACTGTGCTCACATTATGCATGTTTTTTTTTTCATGTGGGATATGTTATGATACATTTGCCATTTCAGAATGGAATGAGAAGCTATTTTTGAAAATAAGATATGCTTCTAACTACACTAGTTACATAAATACTATGAGCCTGTTTTTCCCTATTTGTCAATGATGATGTTAAAATTATTTCTCATAAATTGTGAGAATTGAGTTAGATTATGTTGCAGTCAGGAGTTGCAAAGAGAACAATTATACACAGGACACAGAATTTATAATTCTGTCACCCAGAGTTAAATACAAGAAAGTGCAGGAAAGCTATCTGCAGCACTAAAGACCTATAAATTCTAGCTGAGGGCCTCTATCCCACAGCAATGTCCTGCATGAGTTCAGCTGAAAACCTACAGCCCATGACACAAGTCTAACTGGAGGTCTAGAGCCCATGGCAATGTCTCATGCAAGTCTGTTTTATAAATCTTCCCTGGGAAGGCCCAAAGGTCAGTGGTGGAAGCTAGAAAGGCTATGCCAGCAGGGTGAAGGGTCCGAGCTAGTAGTTTGAGGGTTCTACACTGGATCCAAGAAGTGACACTCAAAATAAGGACGAAGGCTGCCCTGAAAAGAACCACAGCCATCCTCAGGAACAATGAGGTCCCGAGCTCCTCCGATGAGAACAGTCAAGTATCTGTGAGGAAGCTAGCATGACAAGCTTCTCCTAAAGATGAAACAGCACACATCTTTCCTTCTGGAGCCAGGAAGTGATGCTCAAAGTAAGGAGCAGAGCTCACCCAAAGTGAAATACAGCCACACTCAGCAACAAGGTCCCAAGCTGCTCTGATGTGGCTGAATTCAGTTGGGGATGCCAGCATGACAAGCTCCATCAGGAGAATCAATGGCTCCAAACAACACCACTTAGGAGAACTCACAATGCTACACTCTTCCTCTCCATGTCTCCTTTTATGCTGGCAACTTTCCTCAGGTGTACCATCTACATGCGGCACAATGCTGATTTAATTCAGCTGATGTTGACCACCATACCCGATTATGTAAATTAACTGTTTAGCATTTTCCTTACATACAGTAAATGCTTAATGAATTTATTACTATCTGCATATTACCATACTATTGTATTTCAAAATTCACTGCAATTAATTTTAGATTGAAACAATAATATATTCAGTCTGTTATGTGGATTTTAAGTAGAGTAACAATGAATCTTTTATAAATTATATGCATTATATTTATGTTAATGAAATGTAAGAACTAAATGGTTGCATCATTATTAAGTCACCACATAATCATGCTATAGTCCACTATATCCTTGTAAAAAATAACTCCACTTTAATTCAAGTAGAGTCAATAGATATGAGTGATTCCATTATTTATAGAAAAATTTTGGAGAAAATATAATTATGTTCATCATGTATTATAATCTAATGTGGGCAAGGAAACTGAGAATAAACTGGACATTATAAAAGAGGTAGGTACCCCTTCAACCTAAACTGCACATTATACAGGAGATCAGGAAACCTGCTTTTTGCATCTGGCTCCATTACTAATGAGCTCTATGTCCTTGAGAAGTTTCTTGGGGTCTAACTCTCCACTGGTATAATGAATAAGGCCATCTCTAAAGTCCATTTATTATCTAAAATAATCAGAGCCGTATAATACAAAATCTACTAAGTAGTGTTTATTGATTATAATTTTGTCAAATTTGGAGAAAAATCTAACTCTATAACATAGAAAACATGAAAAAATATATAAAAATCAATATATAAGTTATTTCATTAGTTATAGAACATTTCGGAGAAAAATATAATTGTGTACCATGTGTTATAGGCACAAAACTTCATACATTTCAGTTTTGAAATAGTGGCCATGATTTTTTGCACCAACACTCAGATATAGCTATGTAGTAAATATTAATATTTTAATGAGCTGTGGACAGTGGTGCATGCCTGTAATTCTAGTACTTTGGGAGGCTGAGACAGGTAGATCACAAGTTCCAGTCCAGCCCACAAAACTTAGCAACTAAATGAGAGATGCTGCTGTCACACACACACACACACACACACACACACACAGACAAAATACACAAACAAAAACAAAAAAAAAACAAAAAGGATGTGCTCTGTGTATGTAGTTCAGTGTGAAGGCTTTGGGTACAATCTCTAGTACTGCAAAGTAAGAAAGAAAACAATGTTTTGGAAAAGAGCACTAACTTAATTACATTTATCTATTTCATTCATTGAACTACTGCTTAAAGATTTCACTACATTACTTACTTTCTCTACCTATCTTTGGAACTATAAATATGCACCAGGTAGTCAGAGAAAGGTAAATAGAAAAGCCATGACCCTAAATCTTATAATGAACGTAATCTGGAGTTTTTAAAAAAGGATATAAAGAATAAAACAAGAAAACTTAAAAATAAAATGCAACATATTTCTTGTTTTATTAGAGTAGAAATGCTTAAAGCAGAAAGTCATACTTCATGTAAGAGATAATCAAGCAAGTTCTGTAAAAAAGCTACGTCTTGCAAGTAAGACTATGTTGTACTACCAAAGGCAGAGAACATGCAAATCTTTATGGATTTAATTGTTAACCTATTCATGTTAGTTATACAAATATTTCCTGGGAAAACCTACCCCATGAAGCTATATCTGAGTGTTGGTGCAAAAAATCATGGCAACTATTTCAAAAATGAAATGTATGAAGTTTTGTGCCTATTAACACATGATACACAATTATATTTTTCTCTGAAATGTTCTATAACTAATGAAATCACTTGTATATATTGATTTTTTATATTTTTTTCATGTTTTCTATGTTAGATTATTTTCCAAATTTGACAAAATTATAATCAATAAACACTACTTAGTAGATTTTGCATTATATGGATCTGATTATTTTAGATAGTAAATGGACTTTAGAGATGGCCTTATTCATTGTACCAGTGGAGAGTTAGACCCCAAGAAGCTTCTCAAGGTCATAGAGCTCATTAGTAATGGAGCCAGATGCAGAAAGCAGGTTTCCTGACTTCTTGTATAATGTCCAGTTTAGTACACCATATTTCCTCTGAGTCAAATCAATAAATTTCAGAAATCTCTCCAATGTTGAAGATAAGGTAGCATGGTGGCTATTTTGGAGTATATCATTCCAGAAGTTCTGATAATAAAAGATAGTTTTCACTTTAAATGATTTTTGTGCTTAAATTATTTTACTACATGAATTTTCTTTCTTTCTGTAAAATAGTCTTTCTTACTTTTTAAAAAATTTTTACTAGAAATCAAATTCAGGACCTTGCATTTACGAAGCAGGTGCTGTTGAGCTATATCCCCAGCCTGATAAGTTTCTGATATTCTGATTTTTCTACTTTTCTCCAGGGCGTTGGTTGATGGAGACAGTAATTCATGGAACAGGAGACAAACAAGAAAGTTTTTTCATTATTAGAGTGACTAATGCACATAGTTTGAGATTTTTTTCAGAGATTCCAAATTCATTGTTTCTATAGCTGATAATAGTTTGCTCTTCAGATAGGCTTCCAAACTTCACAAAGGTTAAAACTTTGGGCACACAAACGTGGCTGTTTGTTCATCATAGTGCCAGGTAAATTTCAGCTGAAAACCCAAGAGCTTTAATAGTTTAATCCTACAGAACTAATTTTGTTCACTACCAGAATAGTACCTGGGTTTTGAGCATTTGTCTCAGGCTTGGAATTTAAAATGAGCTGGAGCTCCTCTTGGGGGAGAGAACATCTGCTGGATTGTGATCAAATAAAACACAATCAGACAGAGACGAGGTCTGTGACACATTCTCTGTAGAACTGCATGTGGGCAAATTGATTATGACAAGAACTTGCCATTCCTGGACAGCTGTCCCCTTCCTTCAGAGTTCTACCCCAAAGTCCTCTTTGCAGCTGTATTTAATGGAATTTTTCCATCTCGCAAAGATATAGTTGAAGGGCTGAACACTTTGTTCTTCCCTGTGTGGTAGAGTCTTCCATACTAGCCAGCTTAAGGGTTACTATGGGGTCATGGGTTAAAGAAAAATGGACCAAATGACATAAGGGAAAGAGATACAGGTTTAAATATAGAGATTTTAGATTGAAATATTTCTTCTTCCACTGATGATTTTACACAGACCTCTACATATGCTTTATATCCTCTGTACACTGGTGTTTTTTCTTCTTTTTAATGCAACAGTAGTACTTCTCATCTCTTTATAATACAGAGTTTTTCTTTTTTCTTTTGGAATTCAAACAGATTCCAAGTGGGCCACACCTTATACAGAATAAATGACTGTGGATACAATAGTTCCTTCTGCATCGTCTTCTTTTCACTGGAGTACTACTGTTGGTTTGCCGGGGATTTCACAAATGGAGTGTTTTAAACAACAGGAATTTATCGTCTTGCCATCATTCTGAAAGTTCTGTGTCTGAAATCAGCAGGAGTTTTCAACTGTGGGCGTCTGCTTAGTGCCTTTCTCTGACTTTTGGGTGCACCACTGGCAATCTTTGGTCTTCCTTGGCATCTGGGTCTCTCCTTTCACATTCACAGGCATTTTCCCTGAGTACCTGTCTCTAATCCAAATCTCCTCTTCTTAAAAGGATGTGGGTCTCACTGTTTTAAAGAGACATGCCTTATTCAAGCCAACCTTGTATTAACTAGTTTCATTGGGAATGACTCATTCCCAAACAAGAAGCGTGGTTGTTTTTTTTTTTTTTTTTTGGTCTTCACATGTTCCTTCTGACCTAGTGCCCTTTTACTCATTTGAAATTTTGGCATGACTCTAATATTATTCTGAATCTTTCAGTTCCTCCATCCATCTCCTTACCATCTGCAAAACGCCTCCTAATATTCTTTTATATTTTTTCAAAGTAGAGGGATATAATTGCAATATATGCTCAGTAGTTTTGAGTCAGTCATAATAAATTAATATTCTCAGCTAATCAGACTACCAACATTTTAATCCATTTCTGAAAATCACCCAATAATGTATGCAAAACCGATAGTTACTTGTATCTTTTTGATTTACAAAGAACTTCTAGTTACATCAACTCACTTAAACCAAGAAAGCTACTGTCTACACTCAAAAATGTGGAAATTTGGGTGATAATACACCAAAAGTCAGAAGGCTACGAAATAATGCTACTTCTATTAGATTTTATGAAAGATTTAAATGTCAATTGAGAAATTTTCTCTACTATTATCATGCTATAATTGGGTACAGTCAGATTTTTCAACCTCTGTTTGATATCCATAAATAATATAGTGTAGCCTGTAGGTGCAGATTGTCCATATAGTACATTCTTAATTTTTTCTTGTGAAACATTTCTGATTTCTTTTATCTGTCAACAGTGTTCATTGTGCATACGACTTTATATTGCACATATTATGAAAGAATTGTTTCATTTCTCTATGTCATTCTATCAGTACAGAAACTTTGTGCTATTTCTGTTGGTGATATAATGAATTGCCACAAACTTCAAGGCTTGAAATAACATATATTGATTAACTCACAATCGTCAAAGTTTGGGTCCTGTGTGATCTTTGCCTTTGCTCTCACAAAGGACCATAGGGACATTTTCCCCCTGAGCTGGGGGGCGGGATTTTGTTTCTAGGCTCATTTAAACTGTTGACAGAATTTAATTCACCGTGATTTTAGGAATGAGCTCTCTTTTCCTTGCTATAAACTAGAGATGATATTTAGCAATCAGAAAACACCATAATCTGGTTTCCTTCACAGTCAGAAATGGTGGGTAGAACTCATATTCTGCATCCTGATCTTCATTTCTGCTTATCTGTTCTGCTTTGCTTCAACTTTTACTTTATGTATATCTAGTGGAGGATACTGCTTTTTTTTCAAGTCATAACTTTTTATTACCAAAGAACCTTATACATATTTACCAATTGTAGTACCAACAAATCATTAACACAGAAATATGGATCATGAGGAACAAGAAAGATCACCCATCCCTTCTGCATACGGGCAACTTGTAACTCCTGAGCAACAGTGTGCACATCACTGAAATCTGTGGACAGTTATTTTTTACATTCATCCTGACTGAAAGATGGAATGAGTCATGTGATTTCATTGGAGTGGCTGGATTATCCAAGATAATATATCTATTTTAAAATTGTCTGATCAATAATCTTAATTCCATCATCTGTCATTTTAGAGGTCCACCTTAAATTGTGCTTACTGAAAAGCATATCTGGGAGAACATTTTTAGAATTCTGTTTAGCATAGTCTGGTGATTATTCTTTGTTGTAAGATTTTTACAAATTAGTATTTACTTCTAAGTGTCTGATTTACAATTTTCATTTATACTATATTATTAAGGGGGTATCATTATAAAGTAGGAGTTATTATTTCTCAGTTGAAGGCATTAAGGCACTGAGTTCAAAATTTTTCTCAGATCCATAAGATTTGAAACTTACAGTATATCAGCATTCTCTGAGTGCAAAGAACATCTGATCCTTCACCTAATAAGGCATAAAAAGCTCTTATTTTATTCCATCTTCTGTTTGATTTATAGTACTGTCTTGTGTCCCTTATTCCTTCCTGATTTTTGAATCATACTAGATTACAGTCTGGTTTCAGGGAAGGGGCAGAGGTGGTTCTGGGGAATGAAACACTTGTATAAATTGATTATACTTCCAAGCCCCATGTGCTAAAAGGGCTTAGAATTGTTGACATTCCAGTGACACCGAGAACCACGGGCACCCAAATACTGGTATTTAATTATCATTCTTCAATATTTCTTTGTGTAAGTGCCTGATCCCAGCACAGAAGTAGAAACTGTACAACATGAGGCTGTAGTATGTTTGGTACTAAAAATTAAGATAGTGCACAAAAAAGGAAGGAGGCATGTCAGACGACACTGGCAAGGACTTGATGAATTGCGAGTTATAGTACTTTATTTAATATATAGAATAGTATACATATCTGGAGCCCATTCTGGGATAAAGATTTGTAGAGGCAAGTAGCGATAGAAATAGAGAGGAAACAATGGACACTCTTCCCTATGGAAAAAGATTCTAATTAGTTGCTGTAGAGAGAGTAAAGGAAGTAGAATGTCCTCATTTGAAAAGTATGGTAATAGTGATTGCAGATAAGATATGGGAGGTTACAACTCGACTTAGAGGAAAAATAATCTTTTCTTACTTTCAAGATATCTTCCCTTAAATATTTGTTAATTTTGAGTGGGGAAATTTTAAGCTATATTAGAAAATCCCAGATGAGACTGGGGATTTAGCTCAGCAGCATAAGCGCCTGCCTTGCAAGCACGCGGTCGTGAGTTCGATCCGTGGTACCGATTAAAAAAAAAAAAAGAAAATCCCAGATGACACCACTTTAACCAAATGGTCGTGTTAGATATCACCAGTGATGTGATGATTGACAACAGTACGCCTGTTCTCTTCTTTGTGTGTTTATTTTGTGTTTGTTTGATTGATTGGTTCCATGATGTTTGGTATTGAACCCACCCCCGTTGAATTAAGCTATATCCCCAGCCAAGTTTTAATTTTTTTTAAGACAGTCTTTCTAAATTTCCCAGGTTGAAACTTGCAATCTTCCTGCTTTACTCTCTAAGAGTACTTGGTTTGCACGTGTTTGTCGTTGTACCTGGCTTATTATGTGGTATTTAAAAAAAAATACTTAACTTCACTTAATCCTCAAATAGCATCAAACAAACTCAAATAGAGAGACTCTCAAACCATTTACCAGTACAGTACTTTTAATTGTATATCATGGGACTAGGAAGGAAAGGAAGTAAAAGCATTAACAAAACACTCTCAAAATGTTTGTATTTTATTGAGACTGTTTTTGTTATTTTTAATAATTGCATTATGGTTACATAATGCCATTTGGCAATCTGGATGATTTCTATATTTTACACAGATTTTCTGTATTATTTTCAACTTTGTTTTAATCTAAAATATAATTTTTAAGTGTGGTTTTCCCATTATTGAGTTTTGTAATCTTGGACAACTCAACTAACCTAGCTGAGTCTCATTTTTCCTTATCTGTAGCAGAGCCTGACCTATGAAGCCAGTCGCGTATAAAGCACTTAGAGTGTAAGTCAGGGAAAAGGTTAAGAGCAATACCCTTGAAGTGATATAAATGCGGCTCTACAATTAAAACTATGCAGTTATATAAAATTTACCTAACCTGATTAAGCTTCACTTTTCTATTCTTACTCCTTACAGGCTTATTTTGAATTTTAAATGTGAGATAACAGGTCAACACTTACAAGAACCTTTGGTACAGTATACATTCAAAATTTTCTGCTATTGTAATATATTTATGTAGAAAATTCTCATTGCATTAGTAAGTCCAGGTGATTTTATACTGACTTTAATTTGACTTTAAAGACTTATTTATTTAGTTAAATTTTAAGAGAGTGAGTCTCCCCTGTGTTACCCAGCCTAGCTTCAAACTCTAGGGCTTAAATGATCTTCCTGCTTTAGCCTCCCAAGAAGTTGGGACCTCTGTGTGTATATCAATATGCAAGTTAATGCAACTTTTGACAATTGTGGAAAAAGACACACAAATTGACATTTTTAACCACTTGCAGTATACAGGTCAGTGGCATTAACTGTGCCCATTCTTTCAAGAACATTTTCATCACTCTCAGACAGAAATTCTGGAAACATTCAGCAACAACTTTTGTCTTCCCCCAGCTCCTGTAGTCCGTGTTCAGACCCCATGTGTTTGCCTATTCTAGATGTTTATGTTTAGTGGAGTCATACAATGTTTGTTCTTCTGTTTATGTTTAATGCAACTGTTTATTTAAATCTCAGTTCATTATCTGCCACTCTTGCAATATTTTCTGAATTTCTGTGACTTAGATGATCAAGAAAATATTTAAATATATTAAAAATAGAAAAAATGTTGTCAATATAATTAATATTCAATGAATCTGACAAGATTATGTGAAAAATTTTTATCACAATGCTATTATCATAAAATGTTGTCCTAAATATCTACCACATGAATACAAGAAATTGCAAGAAAATGTTGTGTGATAATTTCTGCATAGTAGGATAACAAGTTAGTTTTATTTCCTGCATTTATTTTACACAGTGTTACATTAAACATAAATTATTTTCTAGGAGAAATATCTATAAATGAGAATAAGTGAATATCAAGTTAAGTGCATCACTACTACTATATATACTTTTAGTATAATCAATATCTGATTATACTATTCACAGTATTACTTGTCTGTAAATAATTTTTGAATGGAAATATAAATCCATGATTCTTACAGGTATATCAAGAATCAGGAAATATGAATTTGAATTCAATTTTGCACATTAGAATTTTTTCTTTTTTGAATAAAAAATAATTAAAACTAAGAATGTAAATATTCTTTATATTTCTGACTCATAAATTGAATTAAGTGAATTTTATTAAAGAATTTGTCACATAACAGTCAGCAGAAGAAAATTTGGCTTATGTGTCATTGTCTTGAAACATGCAAGAATAAATATATTTGATTAATAAGTTTGTACCTTTGTGTTCATCTAGAGAGAAAGTTCATAAAGCCCATAGTTATATTTATTTGTAATGTCTTTAGCTTAAAGCAAGGAGGACAAAATTTTGGTATTAATCATTTGTCAAGGAGCTTCTGAAATGCCTAAATATATCCAAGGAATCCTGCTGAGAGCTGACACAGTTTTAGATAGCATCTTCCTTTTTTCCACATCAGTTTTATGAACCTCTTAGTCTGTGGAATGAACATTATCTGATTACTCTAAAAACATAATTGTCCCAGACCTATCTCATTATATAGAAGGGCTTGTTAAAAGATTGACTAATCATAAAATATAGAAAAGATATATAAGGAACACTGAAGCTTTTGGGTGGTGTGTCTGTGATTTTGTAACTTTAAGCTTTCATGTATTACTAGATCAAAACCCTCAGTCTTGCTTCATAGTCCATCATATGGCATGTTACTTCCATTCTGGGTCTAAAAAGGTGAAAATGCTGTTCAGTATATGCTAATATATATATATATATATATATATATATATATATATATATATATATATTCATATCAGTCATAATGCCATATTGATGTGTGATGGAGAATAGGCAAATGCTGCCATGAAAAATTATACTCATCCCTAAAAAAGACATCTTGTTTTATTAACTACATCTACTATATTAAAATTGATAAACTAAAAGAATAATCATGATGTATTACAATAAATCTTTACTTTATGAAAGAATGCCTATATAATGCCTCTAAGTTTCCCTCAGTAATGTCTGAAGATATTTTTATATATCTGTGCACATGATAAGTACTTGTGACATATTTATTTCAAATTACTTCATTTATGAGCGCCATGGTAGCTCAAAGGGATTATAATGATCATTTTATGTCAACTATTGTCTCAGGGAGAAAATATGTGAAATCAAGTAGCACTTATAAGTTTGTTTTGTTTTTACTTGATTATATCAAGTGTCTCATAGAAGCAGTATATCACCAAGTAGCTATTTTCTGTACAATCGGAGGAGTTTAGACTGGGTATTTCAGTATTGATATCTTGAGAGTTACATATCCCTTGAGACCAATTACAAAGGTTCACAAGGTTGTTTTTATTTTGTTCTCTCTTGATGCCTTTTTAATGAGGCCTCCCAGTAAACAGCAAGCATGAGGCTTTCCTGTTGGAAACCTGTCTGCCGCCTGCAACCATTTATTACTAATACATCTGGGAAATGATTTATAAATTAAATATTAGGAAAGTATACTTTAGGAAAGGTAGCAAGAGGTATAATTTATAATTTTCATTTAGAGGAAAATCATGCCAGCAATTTGCTAATGGAAGGACACCAAGAGTCATTCATGAAAACACAGTTATGGTTTGTGTAATAAATAGAAATGTAGACTGAGTGATCTTTGGTGTGTATCTGTTTGTAGTTCATTTTTCCTTAGAATGAGCCCTAAGAAAATAGGGAAATGAAGAACAGAGTTTAGGTTATTGTGTAATTTCTCCCTGTGACAAAAGTACACTGTTTCTCAATACAAAGTGAAAAGGATCTCACTCTAAGATAAATTGAAGTATTAGTGATACCAGTGTCACTTATTTGAACTGGAAGAGCTCTTATGTGCAATGTCAGGACACTTTCATTGTACAAACAATAAAACTGAGACTGTGCATATTTGTTACTTACCTAAGGTCTCAGAATTTTTAAATACATTATTTTTTTCTGAACTTATTTCCAAGGTTTACCTCAAAATTTATTTTTGCATATACATGCTAGTGTTGTGTTTGTTTTTGTTTTTAGGATAGACATACCATTAGCTAGTTTGAGAAACTAGGCACAAGGGATTCAAAAATATCATTCATATTTTTATTATTACACAAAACAGTACTCATATGAACAGTACTCATATTTAGACACCTGGAATTTAAGAAGAAGACAATTATGATAGCTTTGGGATTTTCTTTTAAAATATTATTCATTCCTGGGAATTAACACTCATCTTGCTGGTTTTATTAAATAAAATCATTTGTTGTTTTTTTTAATTTCTGAGTAATTTCCAGATATTTTTCAATATTGCTAAAGTAATTGTATGTAGTAATTCATGAGTAGAAGTGAATACATAACTGTAAAATTTTAAGTTTGTGATCAGTATTTTCACTTTTTGTTTCAGTGTTATTTATTCATTCATTGATTTATTGATTGACTAATTGATTGCCTCTTTGAGACGGGGTCTTACTCTCTAGTGTAGGCCGGCCTCAAACTCACTATGTAGACTCAACTGGCCTTAAACTTGCAATCCTCCTGCTTCAGGCTCCTGAGTGCTAGGATTACAGGTGTGTACCCCCTACACAGATGCAATCTTTCTTCTCCTCCTCCTCCTCTTTTTTTTTTTTTTTTTTTTTTTTTGCTGCTACAGGAGATTGAACCTAGGACCTTCACATCGAGCTATATGCCCAGGCCTTTATTTGTTTTTCTATTTTGAGATAATATCTCACTAAATCACTAAATTGTTCAGGCTGGATTCTAACTTGCTATTATTGTTCTATGTCAACTTCCCAAAGTGCTAGTCTAATAAGCATGTGTCTCCATGCCACACTTGGCTATTGTCTATTTTATTTCATTTTTATAACAAATGTTTGTCTATACATCTATACAGATATGAAAGACATAACCATATATCTTATCTATTATGTTTATATAAAAGAATATATGCAAGTACACTGTACACAAATACACTCCATACCTGCATTTATATAAAATTGTGTGTTTTAGTATATGGCATTCTCTAGAATGGCATCAAATATATATATGTGAACCTTTGTAATTGGTCTCAAGGGATATGTAACTCTCAAGATATCAGACAGACAAATAGATACCTAGATTATAGTTTATATTTTTTGATGAAATTAATTCACTAGCATGTCTTTATTGCTGTCTTCCATCACACATGATGAAAGGATTCCACTGGACAACTAAGAAAAATTTCAATATTTGTAAAGATTAAGAACAATTAGTGATACCATGACTTAATCATTATGTAGTTTGTTTACTGATATTAATTTAATTCATGTTGGTTTATGAGAAACATCCAAAATCAGGCATATACGTGTGATCATTTCTATTTACCTAATCTGAATCATGTTGACTTCATATCTCTAATTCATCTTTCTTAAAACATTTATGGTTGGAAGGGAGTAGATGTTCTGTAAGAATCATAGTGTTTGGATAAAAATTGGTACAAAGACATAATAATTACAAAAGAGTTTCATCTTCTAACAATCTTTGAAATGAACGAATAAAGATAATGGCCTCCTATTCATTTAATTTTACTATGTCAGGCAGTGGAAATAGAAAATTACACAGAATTAATCACTTCTTTTGACAGCTGTGAAAGTACGGTAATCTGCCATTTTTATCCTCTCAAATAATATTTAAAGATAACTTTTATTCTCTTTATTATCATATTGTGTCTTATAGTCCTTTTAATATTGGTGATCAAGACTCAGCAAAAGCCATATCTATGTTACTAGGGTTCTGAAAAATGTATCAACACTGAAAACCAATTTTAGATGTATTTCCATTGTTATTGCTTTACAGTATGTGTCCTTTACTGAAATACCAAAAAATGAGACTAGAGGAACTCATTCATGTGAATAAGCTTAAGGATAAATTGCTTCTTTCTACTTTCATATTAAAAGAGCACTAGTACATTTTTTTGGCTGTAGAATCTTGGTCAAGCAAAGATGAATGTCATTGTTACTAATTTTGGATATTAAAATCTCAGATTTATTCCTCAGACTCTTTATTAGTTTTTCTGTAGCATTGGGAGTCTTTCTGTGTTCAGAATGAACACCAAGCCATAGAATACAAACATACACAATGTTTATATTTCAACTGGACTAACATGGAAAACACAGTCTAGTCAAACTGCTATCAAGTTGTTCTGTGCATTTTCTTTAGTTCACTTCAATACCTGTAATGCAATTAGGAGAATCTAAATTAAATGACTTTTGCTAGAGAGGAGTGTACAATATTAATACAACAGATTAGGAAATTGCAACCAAAGATGATTATAATGTTAGATTTCTCAATGACTTTTCAAAAGGAACTTTGGTTTTCCAACGTTTTATTGCCATCAATGGACAAATTACTTTCGTAAAATTTAGAAAAAATACTTTTATTTAGTAGATAGTCACTGATTTGGTATCAGTGGCCTACCGTAGTCAGTGCTCCTGTGACATTCATGTTTTTCTAGAGTTGCCTCTCAGTTCCTTACACTGCTTTTGCTATTAATAAGTATGTTTCATCTCTAGACCCCTCTTTCTATGTTTGGCTTCTCCACCACCATTTTGCTATTTGTATTTAACCTTAACTTGAACTTTTCATATGATTATTTACTGCTTAAGCAATTTTTAGTAACATTGACTTATTTCATGATTGTTATGTGTCACATGTACATCCATTTGAATATTTTATATTATTTGCTTAATTCTTTTTTAGTAACACATTTTATTGCTTGCTTTAGTAAAGATTAGTCTTTCCAGGTATGTTGTATCTACATATTCACATGTATAATTGTATTTTTAAGTTATAACATATAATATGCAATAGCCCTTATAAACTAATCATTATGTCCAAGAAGTAAGACTCAGATGTCTAAGGTGAACCTTCTGTGCTACAAGGAGAACATTGTGCCCTCATCAATGTATGGCATAACTGTGCTACTAAAAAATTCACATTTTGGTAACAGGTTAATATTGCATTAATGTATCATAACTTGTAATCCAGAAGGGGAAGAATAATTGTTTGTTGAGTAAGGTGTAAGTTCTGGAATCAGGTTTTTCTGAGTTTGAAATAAAGATATTCTGAGTACTATTATGTGACTTCAGGCAATTTACTTAAACTCATTGGGTCTTGCTGTTTTCATTTATGAAAAGGCTATTAGAACCTACCTCATAGTATGATGATTAAATTAGACTATGCCTTCTGAGTAAATTTGAAGTAATAAATAAATCTCAGTTGTTAATACAATTGCAACACTTATACAAATCATTTTTATTAAAAAATAAAATATGAGGTTCCATATGATCATGCATACATATAGATGGTAAAAATATTCTAAACTGTGCAAGTTCATTGATTGGCTGTCTCCTGCAACTCAAATTGCCAAAGCGCTAAATCTTTTCTGTCATTTTGGATCTTGTATCTCGACTTTAGCTGAACAAGGAAAAATGATGACACCCATAGAGGGATTATTTCTTGACTACAAATAATGAGATACTCCACTTTCACCTATTTCAATATTGTTCTTGACTGAATCATTTTCAAGCACTTGTTTTGAGAATTCAGACATTATTGCTAAGAGTAACAAAAGGAAAAGAAAACTCAATCTCCCTTTTTAAACACCAAGCCATTTTGTATTAGGAGAATGATTTAAATGTGAAAGAAAGAAAAGCATTAAAAGTTGTTGATTGTATAAATGTATTGTTCTAAATTGTTTAGCAATAAAAATTAAAAGATTTCTATATAAAAATTTGATTAAATTTCAATTATTTCATAAATGTAGATAATTACAATCATGACTATGGTATATATATCATTTGTTTAGTGCTAACAGCTCAGTGTTTAGTATAATACTTGTGTTACCACCTGGAAACTAATGCTTTTGTATGGATACGAAAGATTCTGTAACTGGTGGCACTGATAAAAGAATGTAACAGGAACAAATAAATGTATAAAGTAACACATACTGAAATGTTAATGTGATTATTATCTTTGAGAATTCAAATGAGTAAAGCTATATTTAATTATCATTTTTATACTAATCATGTAATATTTATATAATTAAAAACAAAAGAATATGCTGATAGTAAATTAAACAAAAAGTCTAAACAGATTAATAGCAGAACAAATTAATAAAGTTTGCAAAGCTTTATTAAACAGTATTGGTTACTTTTCTCTTGTTGCTGAGACAAAATACCTGACACCCAAATTAAACAGGGAATGGTTTATTTAGCTCACAGTTTGTGGCGGCTTCGGACTATAATCAGCTGGCTCCAAGGCAGGGTAGCATGGCACAGGGGCAGCAGTTCAAGGCAGCAGAAAACAGCAAGAGCAACAAGCAGGCCACCTGCCCTCTGCCCTCTGCCCTCTGCCCTCTGCCCTCCAGGGACTGTAGCAATGAACATTTTAGGTCTTGTTATAATTATGGATTTAAATTGAATAATCCTAATGTAGTTCAGCAAATAATTTATCTCTATATTAAAAAAAGAGAAGCAGAGGAAACAGCAGCACCCTCCCAGGCGCCAGCAGCGGCTGGGGCCAGCTCGTGTGCTGGCAAGGAGAGAAGCTGTCCCACAGCCCCACACCCTTCAACCCGTACTCTTCATTCCCCCCTTCGCCTGCCCACTCTCCCCCACCATAAGCAACCAGCTGATTCAGAAGAATTCAGGTAGTCTGAGCATCTATTTAGAGGATAACAATATGCAATAGCGTAGTTATTGTGAATTTCCTATTGTCTTGTTTTTGCCAATATTGTTCTGTTTTGTTCTATTGCTTTGTTTTATTGTTTTAAATATATATATATATATGGAAAGGGGGGAGGGGAGAAAAAATGTGTATCTATATATGAAAAGCAAATCAGAAAGGAAAGTAATAAAAAATGAGCAAATTATTGGCTAACTCTTTCAATATTTCATATTGGGAAGCCTTTTCCACTTCACCTGTTATTTCCTGTATTTAAGTAGAATGCAAGTGTAGCTTTAATTACTTTCTATTTTGGTAGCTCACATAAGAACTTCACTTTTTTTTTTTTTTTTTTTGTCTTTTTGAGACAGAGTGTCTCTGCAGTTCAGGCTGGCCTTGAGCCCACTTTGTAGCCCAGGCTGGTCTCTCGCTCGCAACAATCCTCCTGCCTCTGCCTCCCGAGTGCTGGGGTTACAGGCGTGAGCCACTGTGCCCCGCTGAACTTCACTATTTTTATTGTGTAGGTGAGGTATTCTTACTTCTCAATTGATTTAACAGAGTGGCACAGTCATACATTTCATAATGAATTGTGCTTACTTGTACCACATCATCCTTTGTGAGCCTATTTTTATGAATATGGCCCATTCTCAGCCTTCTCACCATGTACCATGAATGACCATTCCCAGAGCAACCAAATTCTCTATAGGTTTTGACTGTGCTCTTGTAAAGATCCCAGAATGTTTTACCCACATTAAACCTGTACTTTTTGTACAAGAAAACTGTAGCATCCACAGGCCTTCTGTTAATCTAGTCATTTGATAAAATTGCAGTTTGTTTTTTTTTTTAATCGGTACCAGGGATCAAACTCATGATGGTGTGCTTGCCAGGAAGGTGCTTATGCCACTGAGCTAAATTCCCCAGCCCCTAGAATTGCAATTTGTAAATGAGTAGTATGATAGTGCAAAATTTCATTGAGTGTAATTAGGCTTAGGTAATAGATGGATGCCTTTATAAAGTGATTACTCTTTCAAGGTCAAGGATGTATTATATTGGATTACCATAAAAAAAGAATTAAACAAATCTTATTATTTTGTCTAAAATGTACATTTTTATTGACAAATGTTTTTGTGTAACCAAAAGCTAGATTTTGATGATCTACTAATTTTTTTTGACTTTTCCTTTTTAAATCCTTTTCTTTATTAATGACTTACTTGTATAAGTTTTATAAACTTCCTAAATATGATTTTCCTTTTATATGCTGTTGCTCTTTGTCTTAATTTAACTTTTGCTTTGAAGTTTGTTTATTCATGTCAGAACTCTCCCATTAGAAATATGGATTTGGCCAGTTTTTCTTGGAGACCAATGCTGGAAACCTCATAAAAACAGTTAAAACTGATGTTTATATTTCTGTACTCTAATAATATTAATTACTTGTTGGATTTCAACATAGGATGAATTGATATAAGAAATATTTAGTCAGTAATCAGGCCTTACATAGTAGTAGAATATGTATTTTGAGGTTTTTCAAAGACACAAAAGCCCTCATACATTTGTCTAAACCCATAACATTCAAAACAGCACTCTCAGTAAACCATGGACTGTGGGTAATACCTATGTGTATGTGACGTTCACTGATTAAAACAAAGGCACCGCTGGTGGGGCATGTTGGTAACAGGAAAGATGATGCATTTATGGGTGTGTGGAAACTACTTGTACCATCTCCTTAGTTCTGCTATGAATTTAAAACTGCTGCTTTAAAATAATGTCTATTTTTTATCATGGTGACTTTTTATTAAGTTTATTGGTACATGTTAGGCATACAATGAGCACATTCCTTACGTGGAATTTGTCCCTTACCTGTATATGATATAACTTATTTCTTTTTCCCCATTCTCTTATCCTCTTTTCAACCCTTCTTCTCCTCTTTATGTACAAAACTTTGTTTCTGTTTTTTTCTTCTCACCAATTTGTCTTTTTCCTTCCTTCCTTTCCCCCTTCCTTCTCCCTAGATCCCCCTCCCATTTGAACATTTTCTCCCTATTTCATGATATCTATTATACAGTTTGGTCCTTATTTAAAATCAGATGTGAAAAATTAGATTGAAACAATGTCTTTAAAATAATAGACTCTATTAAATAGAGTATTTGTAAAAACTAACTTAGATGTGTTTGACCAAACAGAATTGCTTGGGGCTGGGGGTTTAGCTCAGTGGCACAAGTGCCTGCCTGATAGGCACAAGGTTGTAAGTTTGATCCCCGTTACAGAAACAAAACAAACAAATAAAAACAAAACAAAATGAAACAAAAAAACTAAAACAAATTGCAATAGACCAAACAGAATTGCTTGTGGCACAGGTACTAAAGTTAATACTACACCATTAGCTACATACAGTAGAATTTAGTCCTGTACCAAATATGTGCTATCATGCTGTATACGCTACTTAACATTGTCCTGTGCCAGCAGGAAGCTGTACTTTGGGAATTACATTTGTGTATTTAATAACTGTCAATAAAGCTGAAATAAAGAATCAGTAAAATGTTCTACTTTTGTAAGGCACATGTAGCTTTATTCAGAAGGAAACCACTCAGAATTTCTTCCATTTGAAAGACAGGAGGTATTATCATACAAAAAGTAACATGAAATGATGCATGGGAACGCTGAATTGACAAACATAATCAGTGTACTTAATAAGTGTTGGCTTGCATTGTGAAGGAAAGGAGTAACTCAAATTTTGTGATCCTCGTATATTAGTTTTTAGAGGCTCAGGAGATGAAAGAAGCTTAAATCTTATTCCAAGATAGAGACATCAAGGCAACAAAAATATAAAAACCTTTCTCAAGATCTTATCATGAGTATAGATTTAAGTTTCCTACTGGGTTCAGGGCAGAGTTAATAGGTAAAAGGTTGAGAGGCCACAAATTTTAAGTTTTATAAATAATTTTTAGTAATTGGATATAGAAAATTATGCATTGATTGGAGTAATAGTGAATGTTTGTCACATGTTGCAAATAATCATTTATAGAACAGACATTTTCTTAACATGAATTATGTAACAAAATTCCAGTGCACAGAAAGCGAGTAGATATCATCTATATTTCTCTATATTAGAACTTTCTAAATCTTAGCGCTTTCAATTTTCTTTAAGACCTTAGTTTTTAGAAATAACTATAGTTAATAAAGAATTTGAAATACACCACAAAGAAACAAAAAGATAGGATAGGGATGCAGAAATCTAAATGTATCTCTGAAGATCCTTGTGTATTCAAGACATGTCCAACATTTATGTGTTCCTAGAAAGGGAACAGAATAAAACTGAGCTCTGTAAGTCCAATTCAGTGATTCAAAAAATGTGGGCATTTAGTGGTATGGATGACATAATACAACGTGGCAAATGGAGAAGTCTGTAAGTAAAAGATAAAGCAATTATATATCATAAAGTATTGTATACATAAATCTGAAATGTAATTTTGAACTGATTTTTAAAACTGTCACTAACAAGCTTAATACCATGTCAAGCAGAAAACGAGGAAGCAAAGGATATATTAAGGAAGCCTGCAGATAACTGAATCCCTTTCTGTGGTAAACAAATTCAGCAAATCTTCAAAGGAGCAATGGTGTATCAAATGTGAGTGGATGAGCTGTTTCTCTTTTTCTCACTCACATACAATAATATTTGCACACACATTGGCTCAAAAATTTATTTCCTTATAGTTTCAGACTCCTGAAACTCTACATGATGAATATAATTTTTAGTTACAGGTTAAATAGGCCTAGTGTGTGGATTCTGCCAAAAGTCACGTTTTCTGGGAACCTGATATCTGCATGACATCCTGGCCTGTGGTTCTTCATGATCACAGTAGTGGAGGCATGCGTCATAACCCCATGCGACTGTGCTGCCAGCACCTTGCCTGTGTGTTTCATAGGCTGTGCTCTTGATGACTTCTTCTACCTCCCAGTCCCTGCAGCTCTATTCCTGAGAACACTTTCCCTGCACTGTGGGAAACTCTACCTGGTGAGAGTATCATGGTGGATGGAATCACAGTGAAAAACGCTTGTGTGAAAGAGATCACATGATGAGGGAGAACACCACCCACTAGTCAGGTCAATTTTTACAGTAACCCACTCTCATAGGAATGAACTTGCTCTGTAAGACTAGCTCTGTAATCCCTTCTGGTGGCAGCATTTTCAAGGAGCTACAGCCTCCTACTATTGATTGACCTGTGTCCTCCTACAAGTCTAACTTTTGTGCATTAAAGAGAGGGTATACAACAATTTGATTTATCATAATAATTGCTGAGAACTGAAATTTTGTTGAGTAAAGTGCTAAGTACTTTGCAACCTTTCTCTAATATCATAGTCACTGTCATCTTTTAAAGTAGTAATTTTATTACTATTTAATCAATATAAATAATTCTAGTCACACAGAGATTAGGTAATTTGATCAACCACATTTAGGCCAGAATGCCAGAAAACATTTGGACTTTGATCTTCCCTTTGTATGCCCTCTAAAATGTGAGATCTAAATATTGGCATGCCTGATTTTTATTTGCCTATTCACTCTTGAGTCCTTTGCTATGACTATTATGAACTTTATCTTTCTGAACTCCAAAATTAAAATAATAAATTAAAAGACAACAGAAGATGTCATTGGGTATCCCTTATACCAAAATAGAGAAGGGTTTAAACTATGTATATCCATGGCCTGGCCAGCAGGAATGTAGCCCAAGTTTTAAACTCAACTTGTGTTGTCTTTGTACAATTTCAGTACCATTTCCTTTTGAGGTACACCCTTCCACCTATTTTTAAAATGTTGCCTAGTTACAAATTGTAGAAATCCAGGGTTTGGGAGACCTAAGCTTAATTTTCTCTTATGACATGTGAGATCTAAATCTGGTACTGTCCAATAGTTCTTCAGGATTTGAGAGACCTAAGCTTAATTTTCTAACTCTTATGACACAGGAGATCTAAATGATAAATTCTAAATGACTTGTGATGTTTGGATTCCTTACAGCCTTTATCAGGAAAACAAGTAAAAATGTTGATCAAATACTTAAATCTGAAACCCCTGATCTACAAGCTGTTTTTCACTTCCACTCATTGTTTAAAAATACATAGATTTTTGTTCTTTCTGATCAGCATGGACTATAAGAAATTATTTTAATATTTCTCCGAACCTCTGTCTAGCCTTAAAATAATTCTGTATTTTAGAGCAATAGCTTTAACTCTCTGTCAAAAAGTACGAAGATCTCTTGTCATGCAGGGAATGATGTTAGTAGCTCTGCTTTTCCTAATGGCTGATGGTGACACAGTTTCAAAGACACACTTCATCACAAAGCAGCTGTAGTGAGAACCTCAGATAATGTAACATAACATTTCTTAAGAATTAGTGTTTTGTTGTCCAAAATATAATTCCCTTTATTCCTGCTTGCCACCTGTCCTGAGTTTCTAGTCCTGAATCTGAATTCCTATGCCAAACTGAAAAAGCAGCTCTGGCTTCAGCTGTTCTGTTTTTTTTTTTTTTTTTTTTTCCATTAGCTTTGTGTTTTAGCATGTAAAGTGATGCTCTTGTTTTCAGTGAAATGAACTTTGAATGTACTCCAGAAGCCATGAACTGATAACCAATCAAATAAGCAATTGATTCATCTCAGAACATTCTGACTCCTAGATGTGATGTCCCTGAGCTTTTCTCTCACTGTTCCCTGGGAAACATCAAGTTTTTCCCATTCTTTATTATTACTATTTTTTCCAAATGGATAGTTTTTGACAAACAGACTCCAAAGAGCAGTCAAGTGTCAAATACAAAGTTATGGCTGGTGCAGTTGCCTGTGGGATCCCACGGTCCATTTATTCATTATGGAAAGCTCAGTTGCACAAACATGCGGTACCGTCTTGTGTACCTGTCAGTTTAGAGCACTTAATGAACATTGATCATGCTCATTCAGATGCGCGCTTTGCGGTTCAAGCAAGAAGTCAGTGGTTTCTGAATGACATCATGGAAACTTTCTTTTTCTTGTAGATGTGCCTCTGTGGAATCTTTTAGGTTTTTTTTTTTTTTTTTTTGCAAATTACGTTAATGAGCATAGTAAAAAGGACTTTACCTTAGAATTCACTACTAAAGAAAATATATTAATTAAAAATTTTCTCTGGTTTTGCTATTCTAAATCTGATGTTTCTCTACTTAAGATACTTTTTTGTTGTTGTTTTTGGTGCTGGGGATGGGACTCAGGACCTGCAGCATATTAAATATCAGTGTACCTGACCTTTATCCTTGCATGTATTGTATACTGCTGTAACTGTACCTAGCTATTATGGACTTTATCTTTCTGTACTCTGAAGTTTATAAATATATAAATAAGTATTCTTCAATTAAGACCTCCTATGGGGTAGATTCTTCATTCACAATTTCTTTTGAGTACATGATCAGTTAGCACCAGATATATTCTTTTATAAGAGTGAGACTTTGTATTAGTATGTGTGCCTTATATCCTGTCAAAATTCTCACAACAGTTTGACTTCTTGAAAGAAGCTCTTTTTTATGAATGAATATTTTGTTTGCTGTCTCAGTTTTTCGCAGCAAATTAAAACATAACTTGTTCAATTAGGATTGAGTAACTCACAATGGTTTTTTTTATGGAAATAATCCTAATCACTTTCTGGGAAAGGTAAATACATTTGCATTATCCAGCATGCATTATTATTGCAATGTTTATATTCTGAAACGTCTTACTGAGGTTTTGTTCCATTTCCTTAGATCACAAAATAGCTGGAAAAGACAGATGTGCTCAAATTATACTAGAGACTAAACTTGGGCTTTCCAAGTTGCTGATGAAAATTAGACTTGAATCCTAATGGCAAGTGCCTTACAAATCCAAGCTTCAGGCTTGATAATCTTGTGAAATGAATTAAGAATTGCATCCAGAATGTAGTATGCTTTCTGGAAAAAAAAAAACTTGCTTAGCATTTTTTCCAAAGCTTATAATTTACAACCATTAAACATTTACATGAAATACACTCAGAAGTATTTTGCTTGTCATAAAAGATACTAATGTAAGTATCAATGCAAGGACAGTTCTGAAAGTTAAAATCTAAATTTATACTAGAATATTATAAACTCATTAAAAATGATATGATGAATGTGCATGCCCAGAGCAAAAGTAGTATGAAGGTGATATGCATATTTTAATGCTTTTCCTTTGATAAATACATTTCTTTATACATCTGTGTATGTAAGTAAAATGCAAAGAATACCTTTTAAAATGAAATGAGACATAGAGCATTGAAAAGAGGATTATGATACAAGTATCTTCATTTCTCAGTATTTTACAAAAATGATGCATTAAACTGACATGTAAAATATGTAAATGACTTTTCTTTAAGAAACAAAGCAAGTTTATGAACCAAGTAGGAGGGATCAGTATTATTCCTATCAATTTATATTTATTGGACACACACTATGTGTTAGTCACCAGACTTATAAATAGGTATACAACAGAGAGCAAAAAACATGTCCTGAGCTGAGGGAAATATAAATTATTAGAAATTATGTGAGAATATCAATTTATTATTAGCTAGAAAATATTAAAAAAATAAAATGTGAAAACTTTATCTCCTCAACCAAGTTTTCCTGAGGAAGGAATTATTTTCCTCAACATCTAACACTTGAGTCAGGGTTAGTGAAGCAGGTGGTCTATTTAGGAAGTTAGGACAATAGAAACTAGTGAAAGAGTTGGGCGAGTAACAACAATGTGGAGTGTATCGGAGTCAATTGAAAATTTATCTATATCTGATTGGCTACACCCAATGTGTGAATTTGCAAGTGGGGAAGATCCAGAAAGATCACTAACTATAATTTGCATTTCTTGAACAATGAGCCAATAATTTTGAATTTCGTCTATCTTCATTTGTGGTACACTTAATGCAAAGCTACTTCAGTTGAACTTTCTTACCATGACTGACATTGCCCAAGCTGTATAAAGACATCACCTGAAGTGACTCCATCTTTCTTCCTTTCCTTCTCTTCTTTTATCCAAATGCTTATACACTCAAGCATCCGAGAAATTATTTATGGAACGCTTTCTATAGGCCACATTGTAGGAAAACAAACATGGTTCTTACCTTATAAATCTGTATTCCAATAGAAGGAACAAGGAATTATTAATCACAGAGATAAATGTGATTGAAATGACTGAGCCACTGAGGAAGAGACTGGGAAATATACTTAATTAGGTGTGTTCAGAGAAGATCTGCATGAGGAGGTGGCACTCAGCTGAGTCTTCCGCCTTAGAAAGAGCCCTGTGTGAGAATAACAGGAATGAGATTTGCAAAACTCTTGGTCTAGGAAACAACTTGGAAGAAATACAAGATCTTTATCTAAATCCGATAAGAGGTTGTTTTTTGTTTTTGTTTTTTTTTTGTACTGAGAATTTAACTCGGGACCCTTTGCTTGTCAAAGAGGCACTTATGCTGCTGAAACATGTCTCTCAAAAACCATCTTTTGGCAAAGCAGCAGCCAACATCATACTAAATGGTCAAAAACTGAAAGCTTTCACTCTAAAATCAGGAACATGGCAAGGATGCCCACTATCACCATTCCTATACAATATAGTTTTAGAAACATTAGCTAGAGTAATTATACAAGAGAACGATATAAAAGGGATATAGGAAAGGAAGAGGTTAAATTATCTTTATTTGTTGGTGTCATGATACTCTACATAGCAGACTCCAAAAACTCCACCAAAAGACTTGGAAAACTAATAACTAGATTTAGTAGCATAGCAGGATACAAGTAAACACTGAATAATCAATAGTGCTCCTTTAAGATGAATTACAAATTCACTGAGAGAGAAATGAGGGAAACAGCACTTCTCACAATATCATCAAGAAAAATGAAATAATCTAGTGAAGGAAAGCAAAGATCTTTACATTGAAAACTACAGTATTCAGAAAAAAAAACATTGAAGAGGATGTTAGAAAATAACAAATTTTCCTCTGTTCTTGGATAGGTAGAACTATTTATGGTGAAAATAACCATACTTCCAAAGCAACTATACAGAATATGCAATCTCAGTCAAAATACCAAGAGTATACCTCACAGAACTAAAGGGAACAGTTCTAAAATGCATGTGGGACCAGAAGAAACTCAGAAAAGCAAAAGCAATTTGGGGCAACAAGGGCAAGGCAGGAGCATTACAATTCTTGATTTGAAGTTATGCTTAAAAACTACTATGACAAAACAAAAACAAACAAAAACCAGCCTGGTGCTGGCAGAAAACAAAACAAAACAGACCTGAGGATCAATGGAACAGAATACAAATTGCAGAAACAACTCTGGGCACACTCAGCTACTTTATCTTTGACAAAAGGACCAGTTTCACTGAAAGAAGCAGAACCTTTTTAATAAATGGTCCTGGGAAAGCTTTCAACACACTAAAAATTGAACCTAGACCCATATCTCTTACCATGCACTGAAGAGGAAGTCAAATAGAGCAAAGTTCTAAATATTAAAGGAGAAACATTTTGCTGAAGATAGAACAGCTCAAACTCAAAGACATAGATTTAAGCATAGATTTTATGAATAAAACACCAGTCACACAGCCAAGATTACAAAGAACCACCTAGGAACACATCCAATTAAAAAACTTTTGACCAGCAAAAGAAATGACCAGCAGAGTGAAGAGAGAATCCATAATGGAAATTTTACTAGCTACTCCTCAGACAAGGAACTAGTATCTCAAATATATAAAGAACTCAAGAAATCAGACCCCTTTTTCAAATTCAAAGACTCAGTCCAAAAAAGGGCATATAAAATGAATAGACATGTCTCAGAGAAGTAGAAACATTATATTAAATTATGAAAAATAGTTCAACATCACTGGTCATTTGAGAGATACAAATTAAAACAATGCTGAGATGGTTGTCTCACTCCTGAAAGAATGGGTATCATCAGTAAGTCAGCTGATAACAAATGCTGGTAAGGCTGTCTCAGAAAGGTAACTGTTGTCCATTGTTGATGGGAGTGTAAACTGGTACAACCAATATGGAAATCAGTATGGACATTCTTCAAAAAACTAAAGCTAGAGGTTTCATTTGACTCAGCTATTTCCCTTCTAGGCATATTTCTGAGAGTTAAATGTATCATACCATGGTATATGGTATATGTATGTTTACAGCAGCACAATTTGTAATAACCAAATCTTGGAAATCTTGTATGCCCATCATCAGATCAATGGATATTTATATACACTGAAGGGCTACTCTGCCATAAATAAGAATAAACTTGAGTCATTTGCAGGTAAATAGATGCTACTGAGAATAAGATTTTAAGTGAAATAAGACACATAAGTTGAGAAACCTTAAGGGTAAACAAAGAGCAAAATGGAGGATAGGTATTGGGAAGAAGAAAGGGAAAGCGTACAAAGAGGAGGAGGGCGAAGCAAAGGAAAAGGGATTTTAAAAACAAAGAATGGAAGGAAAAATGTAAACAGTACTTCTGTAAGTGAGGAGGAAGAACAGAGTTAAAGGGAGCAGAAGGGAATGGGGAAGAAAAGGAAGAATTTTTGGATATGAGCAATAAGTATGGCAAATATGTACTAATAAATTTTATTTTTAAAAGCGCCGAAACAATGTCCCTGCGAATGGAAGAAAACAGCTTTAACTAAAGAAAGATCCTAGCTCCAGGGTGGTTCAGACCTTAATGAGACAGTGAGATCAGTGATTGTTTTGTAGTTTCAAGGCTGTCAATCTTTATCTTGGAATTATTGAATCTTAGGTGTGGAAGAAACTCGAAAGAAATTTAACTAAAACATTTTCTTGTTGTATGCTGTTTGTAGAGAATGTCTCAAGTGGTGGCAGAAGTTTTTCTCACTACAGTTTTTTTCTCTTTTCTCTTCTCTCTCTCCCCTCTCTCCCCTCTCCCCTCTCCCCTCTCCTGTTTTCTTTTTCTCTCTGAGCCACTTTTTTGATGGAGCCATTCATTTCCTCCGCAAAACTGATCCTTGCAGATACATTTGAAGTACCACTTCTGTTTTCCTCTGTGCTTTTAGTTTATCCTAAATTAAATCTTTCTTTACACAATAAATCTTGGCAAAAGGAAGCTCTTACAGCAGTTTTGGGTTATGAGGACCTTTCCTAACCTTTAGTAGGGGGGTGGAATGGCTCTCATTTAAACCATTTTAAGGAAGGACTTTTTCCCCCCATCCCATGACATCTGTTCTTGTGTCTTTTCAAAATGTGTAAAATGGAGAGTTGAGCCAGTTACTTGAAGAGCTTAATATGAAAGGGAACCTTCTGAGTTATCTCTATGACTGATTTCTGAGTGCCATTACTATACTATCCATTAGTTTCAATTTAAAAGTTTTGAAAAACTTATAAATATGTAGCTCCATGCAATCAGTAATAGTCACCAGCAGACTGAACCTGGGGTTCCTCGTTGGAAGCACAGAGTAAAGGAAGTGATTTCATGTACTCTTTTGAGTTTTCCCAAGGGATAATAATGCTATCTTGTTACTACCCTAGATGCAGAGGAGAAAAAGACAGTCCATTACATCTGATCCTCCTCTTTTAAGAAAGTCCACGTAAGCAAGCCTGGCAGATTATGTAACAGAAGAAAGAACCTATCTGTAAATATGTTTTTTACATACAATCTCTCAGAAATACTAGGGAAAGTATTTTGTATGTATTTAGCATTATTTTCTTCCCATTAAACCTGCAGCAGTACTGCAATTTACTCTCCTTTGTAATTAATTTATGGTTGCTGACCTAAACTATGTCTTTATTGACAAAGTAAAGTGTTAAGGCAATTGAAGAGACAATCCAGGTCAAAAAACCGTTTATATTCCTGTTACTGGCAATAGCTAGACTCTTAGCAAATGTCTGTTGAGTGGAGTTGAATTGAATTAGTTTGAATTGAATTGAATTGAATCGAATTGCTTCAAGAGAGCTATAGCTGGAACCAATTATTACTGCATCCTTATACTAGTGTTTTCAGCAGAATATTTCAACAAATTTTTCATTCAACAAACATTTTATTGAGTGCATACATATTATGAGCCAGCCAGAAACTGTGCAGGGCTTTGAATTTATAAATTAAGTAAACATTTGTCCTATCCATAATTGCTTACAGTACTCGGAGGAAGGTAATGTGTAAAGCACCACCTATATAAGCAAAGTTACAGGGATTTCTCACAGCGTATATGCATGCGAGAGAAATGGTGGGCTGTGAGCAGGGTCTGGAGGGCTCAGGGCAGAGGTGGCCCTTGATTGGAGCATAGGGTGGGGACCTTCAGATTCAGGTGGGGACATGGATACCACTATTTAAGGAAAATGGGGTGTCATCTTTCTTTCTTTCTTTCTTTCTTTCTTTCTTTCTTTCTTTCTTTCTTTTTCTTTCTCTCTCTCTCTCTCTCTCTCTCTCTCTTTCTTTCTTTCTTTCTTTCTTTCTTTCTTTCTTTCTTTCTTTCTTTCTTTCTTTCTTTCTTTGTTCCTGTTCTCTCAACTTTTTAAATTATCTTATTGAGTCTTTCTGGAATCAATTTCTGCTCGGCCTCTGGTGTTGGGAATTTGGAAAAGGATGTTGGAAAGGAATCCTTCATGTTTTAAATTTGGTCGGGGTACTAACTGCTAAATGTGCTTTCCTCTCTCATAGTTGTTTTATATATATACTGAATTTGTTCTCACGGTAATGTCGATTCACTGATTTCTACTTTAATGTCTTCTAGCTTCTATTTTTTCTGCTTCATATATTTTTTCCCATTTGTAATAAATTGGTAGATTATAAATAGTGTATATTACACCAATAATATTACTTAGAAACTTGCAATATTGTAATTGGCTAGAAAATGTTTTGTATCATTTTTTCCTCAGTATAAAGTAGAGGACATGAACCAGGTTTACAGATCTTCACATTTAATTACATTTTTATCAGGTAATGAAATATTGCCAAGATTAATTTTCATCTACTTTGTAACTTAAATGGAGGAGAGTGCTCTATGCAAATTTTCAAGTTGAATTAAGCAAATTATTGATGTACGTATTGCTTTAGACAGCTTATTTCAACTGTATCTTCATCTTGAACTTTTCCTCTGGTTTCTCACAGTTCTCATATCAATGGAACATCTATATTGGTGGAGTGCTTGGACACATTTTAAAATTGTGAATTAGTCACAGTTCTAAAAAAAAAAAAAGGGAAACTCTGATAATTTCCCACACAGGAAATCATTTTTAAAAGACTCTTTAGATTATTATTCTCTTCTCACTGAAGCATAATAATCACTGTTTTACTGGATCTGGAAAATTGGTATTGTTTTAATTACTTAATATTATGATGTAACTGTTTAACTGTAAGTTTCATAGTATTTTCCCTATTTTGGAAATCATTTGAACATTAATGAAATGAGATATATATCAATAACTGCTCTTGAATAAATAAACCTAATTTCCTTAAAATAAAATGTCTGAATAGATCCAGTTATTTTAATTCTTTTTCTTCATAATGTAATTAAATATTTTACTGCAATAAATATATAAAATGTCTACTAATAGATCTAAATTCTTTTTTTCATAGTATGATGAAAGCTTTTTTACTGCCATAAATATACATTTTATGTAAAGATCTGATTCATACAATTTGAAATACAGCATTGCAAATGGTCAAAAGTTACATTTCTGATTCTATATATTTTGTTCTATTAGAGGCTGACCACTTAAATGCAATTGAAAAATGGAAAAGAATAACTGAAATTCTAAAAAAGTTATATGTGGAGTATCTTCCTTCTATTGTGAAATAATAGATACTTAGGCCTGATTAAAAAACTCCTACCTTGAGTTTGAAACTTTTTAAAAAAGGAAATTCTGAGGATGATACTCAGGTGGCTTTTTGTGCACACTTTGAGAACCTTTGAAACATGAAGCTTGTTACCTTGGAAAAGTCGTGTGATTTATCCTGGCAAGAAAGAGGGCATGTGCTGAGGCAGAGGAGGACCAGTGTTGATGTCTGCTGGTAACAGCATGTTTGATTTGTTGGTGGTACATGTGTCTCAGGAACGAATCAGGATTCCATGGGTCTGTTAAGTTTTTACTATCTATATATTAATAGATCCATACCCAGAATTAATATTGGTGAATGTGTACATGTGCGTGCACACACACACACACACACACACACATTTTGGTACTTATATTTTAAAGGTATGACATGCTGACACGCCTCCAACTACAGTGTTTCTTGGCTACCGTACATTTGTTTTTTTAAGTCTCCTTTATAATCATGTTTATATTGATCATCATGAGGCCAGACACTTTCTAACCTTTAAGAACTGCTTGCTCACCTTCACTTTACGTGTCTTTCACCATATTTTTAAACATGTGAAAAATTTCAGTAAATAAAACATTTCAGAAAATACTTAGTTTAATTAAGTACAGTGGTCACATGCTGGCTGCTAAAGTGGATATAGGAATAGAGACCCAGTTCTCCTGCCCTGTTCTCAGGCAATGTGCAGATACTTCACATTTACTGATTTGACCAAACTTTGTAGTAGAGTTTCTCTAGGAATGGCTCATAGAGGGGACAAATACTATTATCTTTAATTCTATCTTTAATGAGAAAGGAACTATAGCCAGATGGGATACTCTGCCATCTGGGAGAACCAGAACAGTCCAGGGAAAGCTATCAAAATGGCCTTCCACCCCTAGATGATCATCCTTGAAATTTTGTGAGATGTAGCTTTTTAGAAATACAAAGTCCCAGGCCTCACCCATAGCTACCAAATCAAAAGCTGAGGATGGGGCCAGGAAATCTATGGGTTTGGTGGCAGGGAGTTCGAGTTGCTGGGCCGGAACCCACATGCATGATAAGAATGTGCTCTGGAGGATTCAGACCAAGATGGCAGAGTGGTAAGTAGCGGAGGAAAGACACTGGAATAGAGCAAGGTGAGGAAAACAAAAAGGAGGGAATTGGGTCCCCTGGACCCAGAACAGTGTGCTGTACATTCTGCACATAGGAAATCTTTTTCAAAGGGCTCTTTAGATTATTATTCTAATCTTACTGAAGCATAATAATTACTATTTTACTGGATCTACAAAATTGATATAATTTATTTTTTTACTTAATATTATAATACAAATAATGTGAATTTTTTAGAATCTAGTCTTTCCACTTATATTTTCTTGAATTTCTACTTGCATTTATAAATAATAAAAGAAATTTAATTATTACTGAAACAAACATAGGGAATTATAAATGCGCTGCCTTAACTTCTCCTTTTCTCTCCTCTCCCCCTTAAATCTTCCCCTCGCTCAGCATGTACCTTTTTTTCTTGCAAAGATAAATTACATGACCCTTAAAATGTAACATGCTTAAGAATGATATTTCAAAGGTTCTCTCCTCCCCTCCTTTCACCTCTCCTTCCCTCCTTTCTCCTCTTCTCTCCTTCTGTCCCAAGTTGTATCAGGGATGAAGAGGGCAAGTATGGTGGCTTGCAGTGCATGGTATTATTCATAGAACAATAAAGCAGATGCTACTGTTGAAGCCATTGTCCTCTTAGAGGGTTTGCTTCCAATGCCTGAGGCAGTCAACTCTGTGGTAAGCACATAGATTGGTCATGTTCACCTGCTCTTTAGTTTAACAGCCTGACTGTTGTAAAAGCAATGCCTTTTGAAGAAAGCATTGGAAGTAAACTTTTTAATGTTAGCCTTAGGAATGTCAAAACTAGTGCTAGCAAAAGCCTCTGGAAATAAGTGCTACTAATAAAACCAAAAGAAATAGATTTTTATGAACATGAAAAGCAGAGTTTTTTTCATAAATATTCTGTTCCCAAAGATAAATTTTGTATTCAGCTATACTCTTCCACTGTGTAGATTACTTCATATGTTCCTTTTGGGAGAGATACTTGCTGAAGGATTAAGTCAGATCATTAACTTGTGGTACTTGAAAATCACACATCTATCTTTAAATTACAGTGTTTGAGATTTAGTTGCATTGTGTGTCTTTGCTTAATTGTATTCAACCTTAATATTGTAAGCATATATTTTGCATATTACTCATAATTCTCAAACATTCCAATCTCTCAATGTACTTTTAATTCATTTAAGTATTTCAGAGCATGATGTACTGAAAGTCCCAACTGATGTATATACTTAAGAAATTTGTGCATTTATCTTTGAATGATTGGATATCTGTGCATTGGAAAGCCAAAGATTCAAAAACCTTGTATTGAATTATTCATTGAGCACATATGAAAGGAGGTTAAATAACTAGTTGGTCGCTTGATGCTTGATCAATGGTTGACTTGAGATTGGAGCTAGTGCCTTCTTTAAAAAATTTTATTTAAAGGGGAGGGGAGGCAAAACAGAAAAAAAGGTAGAAACAATACAGAATTTCAAAAAAATAAACAGTAAGAAATCACTATTTGATACATTACATATTGTCTTCTTGGATATAGTTGTTCAAGTTACAAAATTAAAGCATACAAAGTGGACATTCAAACAGTGAGGCTGCAAATAGTTCTGTTCACTGATTCAACAAAAACTTAGTAACATGGTTATCAATCCTACACATTTAAGTATACATACAGTTATCTCTTTTAGAACACTTTCTTTTGCTTTTTTTAAAAAATTTTTTTTTATTTAAAGAAAAAATTTTGAAGCAGAAAGAGGGTAGGAAAAATACAAAATCTCAAAAACAAAACAAAACAAAACAAAACAAAAATAGTAACCAGTAAAAAAATCACTAGTTGATAATTACATACTTTCCTCTTAGATGCAGTTGTTCAAGCCACAAAAGTAAAGTCCACAAAGTGGACATCCAAACAGTGAGACTGCACTCAGTTTTGCTCATCTATCCAACTAAAACTTTAGCAACATGGTTATTAATTCCATACACTCAAACATACGTGCAGTTATATCTTTTAGAATACTCTCTTTTCCTTTTTTTTGTCTTTACAATAACTATAATCCATTCTCGTAAACTACTTAGAAGTTCTACACATGTATAAGTCTCTACACATATACCTAGCCTTTCTGTATTAGAGGGAGAAACAAATCAAAACAAGACAGCAATACAAATTCCTAGAGAAACACCAAATGAAAAGAACATACAAAAACACAACACTAGGTGATCTATGGTAGTTACTATAATGTCTCTTGTCATCTTCAATAAAATTGTCTATATCATCAAATATAATATAAACTTAGCATTGCTTTACACTATTAATAAAATCTAAACATTGGAGACATTATTGGACTTCAAAGGCAGTTAACAACCAAACCAGAGTGGGTATCCTATTGAATCCTGTCATCTTCAGAGTAGTTGCCCCTACTCTCAGACTCAACACTCTCAAGCATACCAGATTCAAATAAAATCAGTCAAGATAAAACAGTGATATAACCAGTCTTCTCTGTCTTATCTCTGCCAAGCTATTTTTCTGTTGTTATTTGTTTACTTTTCTCCTTCATTCCACTGTCTGCCCTTTCTTTGAGGCCTTTCTGCCATTATTCCTGGAACCCTGGTGATTTTCTTCTCTCTCTCTAGCATGTCCTTCAGTATTCTTTGCAGGGTTGGATTGGTGGTCACAAACTCCCCCAGTTCCTCTTTGTCGTGGAAATATCTTGTCTCTCCATTAATTTTGAGAGACAGTTTTGCAGAGTACATCATTCTTGGTTGGAGGTTATTTTCTTTCAGGGCTTGGACTATTTCGCTCCAAGCTCTTCTTGATTTGATGGTTTGCATTGAGAAGTCTGCTGTGATTTTGATGAGTTTTCCTTTATAGGTAATCTGTTTCTTTTCTCTGACCACTTTTAATATTCGGTTCTTGTGATGGATTTCTGGGATCCTGATTATTATATGTCTGGTGTAGATCTGTTTGGGTTGTAGCTGGCTGGAGTTCTGTATACCTCATTTATCTGAACTTCACTTCTGTTACTTATGTTTGGGAAATTTTCCTTAATTATTTCTGTGAATAGACTTTTTATTTCATTTGTATTTGTTGCTGCATCTTCATTCACATATTTTATTCTTAGGTTATAATCCCTCTTGTCATCTTCTAACCTTTGTATCATTGCTTCCTGGTTCCTTTTATTTTTAAGAGATCCTTCCTTTCACGATCATACTTTGCAAATCTATCTTCAAGTTTTGAAAGTTTGTCTTTAGTTTCTGTTAAAAGGTTTTGCCAGGTTTCAATGGTGTTTTTAATTTCCTGATATTCTCTTTGGATCTGTTTCATATATTCTAGGTTTTGTTTATATTCTTCATCAAAGGCTTCTCTCCTTTCTCTGGGTTCCTCTATTCTTTCATTTGTGCCTACTTGAGGATTACCCAGGACTTCTTTTATTAATCTTCTTATATCTTGCTTCACCTGAGTTAGAATTTCAGATTTAAATTCA